>JAQPPZ010011075.1:0-35295 GCA_028583015.1 Wollemia nobilis | reverse complement strand
GTTTATATTTTTCTTGGGAAAGGGGAGGTAGTTTCCACTTCTGCTACTTCGTTGTATCTAACCCTAACTAGCTACCTTAACACTCTAATTACATGACATTGTAATTACTTGAACATTGATGTACATCTGAATTACCCGAACATCCTATTTGCACGTAAGCTTATTTTGTCAAACTCTTTATTGAAAGGGCCTCAATTTGTGTAGAATTTTCTTACATTCTATCCTTGGCAGCTCTCTTGGTAGGGACCTTGTTGATCGATAGGTCCATATGTGCTTGTATCAAGATGGTAACACTAAATCCCTCATCCTATAGGTTCTCTTGAATGTATTTGGGATGGTTGTTCAGTGACAACATGCTTCTTGCTGGGTGGAACCGCGATAAAAACACAAACTCTTGCAATTTGACGAGTCATTTGGTGACTCACCGATGAATAGTTTCCTTTCTGATTAGGTACAACAATGCTTGATATTCGACATAGAATGTGAATGGATTTGCATGTAGGTAGTGGCAAAAATTCTACATTGTATAGGTCACACCCAATACCTCATGCTTTGTTGTCCAGTAGGTCTTTGCTAGTCACATCAAGTGAATGTTAAAATAAATGGGCTGATCCAATCCACGATTGACTTGTTGCTTCATCACATAAATGTGAATGTGAAACTCATTGTTCCAATCTAGAAGGATCTAAATGGGCACACTGATCAACTCCCTAAATTTTTTATGCTTCTCCTTTGTCCACCTAAAAGGAACACTCTTCCTCATCTAAACATCAAGGGGATTCGACAACTTTGCAAAGTTTTGGATGAACCTCTGGTAGCACCCCACATGCCCAATAAAGGACTTTAACGAGCTAACATTGTATGGATGCTCTATTTGAACCATTATTATTGACTCCTTGAGTTTACTATCAACGACCTTTGTTTATTTGTTGTTTCAAGATCAGCATTAAGGTTTTGTGATCACCATTCCGCATAGACCTATTTTGGTTGATTGTTGTTACTGCATGGTCACATGGTAGTTTACAATTGCTTTTGTGTTGGACTTGCATCTTGTACACCATTCGACTCACCTCCTTGCAATCGCTCTAGTGCTAGAATGTCTTTTGCAGTCTCTTAACTCACAACTTGGTCCCTTGTAACTTTGTCAAACGGGTTGTCACACACAATAGTCATGTGCTATGTCATCATGTACTGTGTTGACATGCTTAACTTTGTCATGATTCAAAGTGATTTCTTGTTCTTTTGTTTTTTGCAATAAGGTCTTTAACCAAGCTTTTTCCACATTAAATGCACTTCTCTCCTTGTTAGAAAAATATGCCCTTTGAGTGAGGATTTTCCTCATCTTGCGAGGGCCACAAGTGCTCAATTTTAAGTGATCAAAATGCATTTGCCAACCTAATAGTCAGGATATTGTCATCGCTTGTCTCGACATGTCTTCGTTCCAACAAAACATTCAAAGGTGACACTCTCTCTTTCCTCAATGTGAGGGTGCTCTGTAGAAGGTCTACCTTCTACACTTCCTTATAGTTGGGGAAGGGGCTATCATGGTTCAGTTTGACTTCATCGTGCTTTATTGCATGTGTCATTGGTATCATCTTTGTCGCTCATCGTGCAATCCACTTTGGCTTGCGAGTGGGCTCTTCCCAGTATCGTGGTTGTGTTCTTCCTCAAACACTTTGTGGATTCTTGCTTTTCGCCTACGTTACCAAGTTGATGGTAACCCAACTTCGATATGGCAATTACATAAAAGTGTAGGATAGGTTTTGGAATATCCGATTATGCAACTCAAGGAATAATGAAAAAGAACATAGTATGAAATGTGAATTAAATATATTACTAGGCTATATATCAAGTGATGATCACATGGGTGATGCATACAACCTAACAAATAGAGAAGCAATCTATATATGGTGAAATGCCCATATGGCTATGAGAACTCTCTTTCATGTGCTACTCTTTCATGTGAGCATCATTCTATGGTATATAGAATGTAGTAGACTTGTGCTTCTTTGCACAATTGCAATGTAGCTTCTTCATATATTCATAACAAAATAACTTCACCGCATGCTCCTTGGCTTGAATTAATAGACCATATGTGTTCCATCATTTTGTGTGGAGGGGTCTATAAAGTTCAATAGACATCTAGAGGTTTTGCAAATTGAGAAGCAAGCTATTTGTGGTAAAATTTCGCGAAGGGTATGAGAACTCTATTTCTTGTATACCTCTATCGTGTATTGCTTTATGGCATTAACAATGTAGTGGGCTATTGCTTCCCTCATATGGCTTTGGTGTGACTTCTTCATAAAAGCTTATCTAATAAAAACTTGATTGCACCATATGTTGCTTTGCTTGAGCAATTATCCCATATGCATCCAATTTTTGTATGTGGAGGGGTTTATAAAGCTCAATATGTGCTTAGAGCTTTGCAAATTGAGAAGCATGCTATCTTTGGTGAAATGTCCACAAGGGTATGAGAACTCATTCTCTCTCATGTGAGCATGCTTGACAACATTGAAAATGTAGTAAGCCCATGTTCGATTCATACAACTTGGGTGTAGGTTCAATAAAAACTTGTCCACTAAAAAAGGTTCCACCACACCTTGCTTTGCTTGAGCAGTTATCCCATATGCATTCACATATTTAAGGTTGGAGGGGTTTATAAAGTCCAACAGATGCCTAGGGCTTTGCAAACAAGAATCAAAATATCATTTTTGAAGTGTCCACAAGGGTATGAGAACTCTCTTTCCCATATTCCTTCATGTGAGCATCTCTTAATATAATTAGGCATGTAGTAGACCTGTGCTCGTCTAGCATGGCTTTGGAGTAGTTTCTTCATAAAAATTGTCTACTAAAATATTAATTCCAATGCAAATTGCTTTGCTTGAGCAATTATCCCATATGCATCCCATCACAGGTGTGGAGGAGTTTATAAAGTTTGATAGATGCATGGAGCTTTGCAAATCAAGAATCAAACTATATATGGTGAAATGCCCACAAGGATGTAATGACTTTCTTTCCTGTACTCCTCTCATGTTTGAGCATTTCTTGAAGGCATTGAGAACTTAGGATATCCATGCTTACTTTGCACAGCTTTGGAGTAGCTTCTTCATTAAAAAAATATCTAAATTTTTTTTAATTATACCGCGCACGTTGTTTGCGTTGAATAATTTTCCAATATGCATCCCACAATTGGCCATGGAGGGGTATATAAAGTTAAATAGATGCCTAGATCTTTGCAAATCGAGTAGCGGGCCATGTCTTCTAAAATTCCCATGATGGTATGGGGAAATCTCTTTCTCGTACTTCTCTTTCATGTGAGTATTGCTCGATGGCATTGAGAATGTTGCAGGGCTGTGCTTGCCTTCCATGGCTCCATGTAGCCTCTTCATAAGAACTTGTCTAATAAAAATTAATCTACTTGGCTTGAACAATTATCCAATGTGTGTCACATTGTCAGGTTTGGAGGGGTTTTTAAAGTTCAATAGATGCATAGAGCTTTGCAAATTTAGAAGCAGTCTATATGCAATGAAATGCCCAGAAAGATACATTAACTCTTTCTCGTTCTCCTCGTCGTTCGTGTGAGCATTGCTTGATGGCTTTGACGATGTGGTAGGCTTGTGCTTGTCTTACACAATGCCGATGCAACTTTTTGTAATAACCCTCCCTATCTAGTTCTCTAGGGGTTTGCCAATTCTTAACCTTTTTCGTGAATTTTTGATATACAAAATCACAAACACAGAGCAATCCAGAATTCTCGAAAATATTGCTTTATTCTTATATCAAAACTAGGGCACAAATTACAATGCAAATACCTCAAATGTTGATGAAACCCTAGCTGCTCCGTACTCTATAAATGATGATGAAGGCTCAGCCCTTCTGATGTGAATACTGTGTGGTGTCCCAGCTCCAAATATTCCCTGTATAATCTCTGAATGACCCTGTGTGGTAACCCAACTCCAGAAGTCTTTAAAACTGAAGTCCAACTGCAATCCCTGTGTGGAAATGCCCAGATTGACCTGAGGGTAATCTTGCAACCCCGAAGCCAATGTCCCTGTAAGAGGTTGTCGTCTCTCACAAGCTCCAGAATCTCTGTAAATGGCTCTGCCAGAGAGTCCTCCAAAAAACCAGAGAGAAAAATAATAATCTTCGCATATCTCCAAATGAACTCAAAACCTCCTTTTATCTCCTCCATAGGTCGACCTAGGGTTAGGTCACTTTTAGGGTGAGCAAATATAATTTTATCAATTTTTAATTCCACCTTATTTCTCCTTAATTTATTCACCCCCTTATGCCTAGGCTTAACGACTTTTTAAGTCGTCACTTAAAATGGCCCCTTTTAAGTATAAAATGATTTTATAATAAAATAAAGTCACTGACTTTACAAAATTAAATTAAATAATCACTTTATTAATTTTATCTTCGACCATTAAAATTTCCAACCTCTGCCCATCCGAATTGAAATCCGCGAATGGTTTTGGACACCCATTTCACTGAAGAATATCACTGCACCGTCTCGTTGTCCACCGAAACCCTAAAAACGGACATGGCTAAAAATAGTAACTCTGATCAAACAAATCTCCGAATGAGCCCAAACGACCATCAATCAATAGCTCTCTGGGTACCGACAAAGATTCTGATATCTCCAATGGCTCCCCTCCATCCGACTTAGCCTACGGGAGCTCGTGTATAGGCTAATCTGCTTTGCACCTGACTGCGTAGAAAAGGGGACATTACAGTCCGCCCTTCCCAAAGATTGCTTGTCCTCAAGCAATACGTATACATACTCCAGTCAGATGCTACATCTCGGCTGAGATCACATCAAATCCCCTGGATCCCATAGCAACCTCAAAAAGGAACCGCCACACTGACGCTGCGCCACTCTGATCATCACTACCCGTCTGACATGGTTAAGTGGCAGAAGTCTCAATTGCAATAGCATGATGAAATCTCTCTCCAGTCTGGCACTGACATGTCTGTCTGAGCTGAGATGTAATATCATGTACCACGACATACCGAAGGAATCAACGTCATAGATTACTGCAAACACAATGCTGGAAGTGCCTCCATAGTCATCACCTAACCAGCTCAACTCGGCGTTCACACTCCTGGAATCTCCCAGATAATCCCATGTAGCCCAATCTACTGCAGTCAATGTAATATCCTCTGGAAATATGATGTCCCTCATCATACTCAACCAAGTAGGGTGTAAATGTATCTGTATAATTCCTGAAAGATCAACCACACTCCACTCTGGCAACTCAATAAGAAGCTCAGCCTCACCATCAAAACTGGTATGCCCATTATGACTGCACCCTGTGCCAAGTAACATCTCATGCATAGGTGACTCAACCAGGCCTATCTCTGCACTTTCACTGATTAAACTGACCCCTTGAGAGGGCACTGTGTTCAAATAAGAAGTAAGATACTCCATGTAATGCCAACCAAATTGTGGACCCATCTCCATCATGTAAATGTTATGGCTGTCCGAAAAGCGAACAACGGCATATCTCTCATACCCATGATCAACTATTGCCCACAACATGCTCCTACCATCGCCCTCGATGCCCATCAAGGCAAACATACGATCCTGGGTAAGAGAACTCAACTCCTGGTCATCCGGATTAGGCTGGAGGATGCTCATGGAATCACCCTCAGACTCATGTCGGAGTAGACACCCTGTCTCAAACAATGTATCCTGATGATCTATTACAGTAAATGAATCAGCACTCTGCATCTCAAAAAGCGGATTGCCCAAAAATGTCACATGATCCATCTCATATAACGGATTGTCAGTCCATCGGAAACAGTTATCTCCCTTGTGCTTATCAAGGTTATTTTGCTGATCCCAAATTGTGTAATCTGTTTTCATGGGACAATGTGATAAGTCATAGTCCTCCTGAATGCAATCTAGTTCGTCAACAATCTGCCCAATCTTCCTGGCTCTCTCTCGATTCAGCTGTTCAGTAGATTCTAAAACAAAATTGAGTTTCAACTCTGTCTCATGCAA
The DNA here is from genome assembly GCA_028583015.1 of Wollemia nobilis. Taxonomy (NCBI): domain Eukaryota; kingdom Viridiplantae; phylum Streptophyta; class Pinopsida; order Araucariales; family Araucariaceae; genus Wollemia; species Wollemia nobilis. The sequence continues at coordinate 29,288 of JAQPPZ010011075.1, read as the reverse complement.
TGAAAAGTGTGCCTCTGACAAAGAGCTTCTAGTCCACTCAAGCTCTTCAGTTAGCTGATTGACTTCTTCTTCTTTGCTCCTGTATGCACTAAGGGTCTCTTCGACGAGCTTGGCATAGTGATCTCTGTCTGCAAGAGTGTTCATGAAGTCTAACTTCATAGTTTCTAAGGCTGCCCTCAAATTCTGTAAATCAGCACTGGAGATTACTCCTTCTACACCCTTCTGTCTCTTCTCAACTTGTGCCCTCCAATATAGTTCTTCGGTGAACTTATGGGTGGCATCGAAACGAGATAAGGCTGCAGCAATTCTGTCCTCATCAGACCTGGAACTAAAATCAGATTTATGTACCAAGTTTTCAAAATTATGCATCTGGTCTCCCTCTTCACAACTCTTGGTGTTTGGCTCCCTGTATGAAGATGTAGTAGGCAGATCATCAAGGGGATGACCATAATAAGGTGCTGATCCACTCGGATCCTCATTAAGCTTATCATGAATACAATCTGAAATGGGATTATAACCAGCAATAAACTCAACATCCGTGGAGTCCTCATGGCTGTCTTGAAGAGATAAAATATCCTTATAATCTGATTTTAAATCAGCAGCAATCTCAACTGTGTTATGGTCTGAAAATTCATGTGTGTGCTCCTCAAAAGGGGCTGCTATGAATTCTGTAACATCACCATCATGTGTATCATCCACCACGGACTCCATATGCAACTCACTCTGCAAATCTCCGAAGAAGATGTAGTTATCCAGTGCATGCATCCTACCCTGTTCCGATTGTGAACCCGAATCCATAACACTTCCCTCTGAATGGGTCTCAACCTCATGTTTTGGCTCATCAGCAGTGTGTACATGTATATCAACTGAACTAACCCGTGATCCTACCCCGCATACCTCATGGGAAGAGGACTCTTCATTCTCACAATTTGCTGATTTGTTTTTCTTTCTCCACAACCTGGTCGCCAACTGTGTCATCCCATTAAGATAAACAGGATCACTTAAAATAGCATTCATCTTGTCCAATAGGTGTATCATTTCCTGCTGATTTCTAACCCGATCTCCGTGCGGGTCCATGATTTTATTCTCTCCGGATATGTGAAGTCTCGTCTTTGCTCACTGTCTGCTGATGTATAAATCTTGAACTGTCCCCCTAAGAATTACTGCTTAGTTTGAAGCAAGACTTCACACATTCCTTAATTCTGCCACCCACAGATGGTACGACACAGATTGTTGAATAGTGTAGGACTGTGTAATTTTAGAACCGAATTGATTATTTGTTCCTTTAAAAGGTACAACAGATGCAACCAAAGGGTCTTCACCAATACCTCTATACATAGGCTTCAAAATGAAGTTGCCCTATGAAGGAAGATTAGTTATTGTGACTTAATCAAACTCTGTTATTTCGACTGTAGGTAATCTGAATATTCAGTGATATAATGGTATGTCCCAGGTATTATGTTATTCAGTCATAGCCGAGGAAGTTTCAACACTACAGTCCAAAAAGTGTCATGTCTCTCAAAGGAGTCATCGTCAGTTATGACAGAATATTTTGCCCCTTGCAGATACAAAATAATGTGATCGCCGATATTGTTCATTACCAAACTGTTAATTTTTTCAATGGATTTAAAAAAAATAGTCAATATCTATCAAACTCCCCATTCATCAACGCAAACAAAGAATCTTATTATTTCGTATTTGCTCAGCTTAAACCAATCTTCAACCGCAACTTTTCTTCAACTTATATTCATTTCCCATGACCCCTGACAAATAAATATAAATTCACAAGCAACGACTATATTCCTGCGGGCACAAAGATTCATATAGAATCGCCTTTGTTAAAAGAATGCCAATATTTTATTTGGCCACCAGATTTTTGTGGAGTCGATGCCTCCAGTATTACACCGTTGCTCCACACAGTATGTTGGCACGTTAAATTTCTGAAATTTATCCTCGTACAGGATTCATAAATTTCTCCAATTTACCATCGTTATGCTTCAAGCAAACCCTAACAGGCAGGCAGGAAAAACCCGCTCTGATACCACTGTAATAACCCTCCCTATCTAGTTCTCTAGGGGTTTGCCAATTCTTAACCTTTTTCGTGAATTTTTGATATACAAAATCACAAACACAGAGCAATCCAGAATTCTCGAAAATATTGCTTTATTCTTATATCAAAACTAGGGCACAAATTACAATGCAAATACCTCAAATGTTGATGAAACCCTAGCTGCTCCGTACTCTATAAATGATGATGAAGGCTCAACCCTTCTGATGTGAATACTGTGTGGTGTCCCAGCTCCAAATATTCCTTGTATAATCTCTGAATGACCCTGTGTGGTAACCCAACTCCAGAAGTCTTTAAAACTGAAGTCCAACTGCAATCCCTGTGTGGAAATGCCCAGATTGACCTGAGGGTAATCTTGCAACCCCGAAGCCAATGTCCCTGTAAGAGGTTGTCGTCTCTCACAAGCTCCAGAATCTCTGTAAATGGCTCTGCCAGAGAGTCCTCCAAAAACCAGAGAGAAAAATAATAATCTTCGCATATCTCCAAATGAACTCAAAACCTCCTTTTATCTCCTCCATAGGTCGACCTAGGGTTAGGTCACTTTTAGGGTGAGCAAATATAATTTTATCAATTTTTAATTCCACCTTATTTCTCCTTAATTTATTCACCCCCTTATGCCTAGGCTTAACGACTTTTTAAGTCGTCACTTAAAATGGCCCCTTTTAAGTATAAAATGATTTTATAATAAAATAAAGTCATTGACTTTACAAAATTAAATTAAATAATCACTTTATTAATTTTATCTTCGACCATTAAAATTTCCAACCTCTGCCCATCCGAATTGAAATCCGCGAATGGTTTTGGACACCCATTTCATTGAAGAATATCACTGCACTGTCTGTTGTCCACCGAAACCCTAAAAACGGACATGGCTAAAAATAGTAACTCTGATCAAACAAATCTCCGAATGAGCCCAAACGACCATCAATCAATAGCTCTCTGGGTACTGACAAAGATTCTGATATCTCCAATGGCTCCCCTCCATCCGACTTAGCCTACGGGAGCTCGTGTATAGGCTAATCTGCTCTGCACCTGACTGCGTAGAAAAGGGGACATTACACTTTTTCATGAAATTCTAGTCTGTATGCATTGGAGCTCTAATTCTGGTTTCGTCAAGGCTATTTTCACCAACTGTAGTATATGAGTCACATTGATCTACTTCAGTCATTGTGGAAGTTAATAAAATCTGTTCTCAGTATCGAGTGGTTGAGACTTGAGAGAATTAATCTTGATGAACAGTTCATGAGTTTCTATTGGTAGAGAGAATTAATCTTGATGAACAGTTCATGAGTTTCTATTGGTAAAGCACAAGTGCTTAGAAAATTTAAGGGTTTGTCAGCTTGATGTCATCATGCAGGATAGAGAATGTAACTGGGAAAGATGCGCCAGCCTTTGTTACTATTTGCTAATCCATTGAAGTAGTAATTTAACTGAGAATTCAGAATATTAAAGAAATGGAACCAATCTTTTTCAATTTTGAAGAAGTCTTCAAGGCCTTCTAAATATAAAAGCTTTTAGCCATATTTTTCATGTTTGATAAATTCGCTTCGTGTCACTTTCCGCAAACAACAATATTAGGAACACATTTATGTTGACAAAATACAACCATGAATTTTTACTGGACAATCTAGTTAAATATAATGCATTAAAAATGAAATTACAAAATTCATAAATAAGAGCATTTCAATGATATCTGGAGAACCTTGGAGCAAAGAGCAATTAATTAATACTTTATAAGTGGCTTTGCCAGTAGAGTGTTTGTATCCTTTGTTTTCAACAATACTAAATTGCTTGTCATTTGGAGAGACTGATGGTAACTTTGCATGTTGTAATCATTTTTGGTCCATATTTGGTCAATTGGAATTCAATACATGGGATGCCTTGACCTTCTTAAGTGTTAGGGTTTTTTAGACAATCTAATATCTTGCTACTTTTTTTTGCAGAAGAGCCTGAAATCTTGCACCTTGTTTACTATGCAAACTCCTCTCCTGAACTATTTCCTATATGATATTTGAGCTAGAAATATTTTCTTACTGCTTCATGATGCACAGGTTTACTTGTATTTTGGTCTTGGCAAAGGCTTTTTGACATTTTTGTGGGCGGCATTTCTTATTGTAGCATGGCCCTTTTTTTCCCTTTCTGTTCAAATATATGGTCGACATTCTATTAAGTACCTAGTCGTTTCCCATTTAAATGATTTTCAACGTCTTTACCTCTATTATGATACTTGTTTTCTATAGAAAATGCAATAGAACTGCTATATTTAAACACAAAATGATAAAAGGTAAAATATAGTTCATCAATACTTATGATGGTTTTATGTGCTGTTATCAAGTGTATTATTTTTTTTTTAAATAGCTAAGTGTATTAGTTTTTAACATGATTTTGAGACATCAATTTTCTGATCTTGCTTTGAACCACTTTGTAGAAGAAACCATGTATATGTTAAGGGTGAATTGGGACTGTGTTTTTCATGACACAGTTATTTACATGCAATTTCCATAGGGCAATTTGCTGACTTTTTGTTCGCTTTTATTTGTGCTGGTTGCATTGACTATTACAAAGAAATAAACATGCAGCAGAAGTTCAGACATGCTGATAAAGTTGCAAAAGCAAGTGCTTTTGTCTTCTTGTACCAATCCAACATGGCAGAACTACATCACTTAAATTAAAGGAAAGAGAGACATAAGATTATCACTAAAGATTGGGAACAAGTTGACTCAAGGGCCTACTAATAGTCAACTTAGTATCAATAAGTTGTGACTTTAGTATGTAATTCTCTGCCTTTATTTGTGGTTCAATTAATTTCTTCACACACCTGAAAGCCTTCTAACTCATACATCTCATCAAATGTTCTGCGATCAAAAGCTTTTGTTGTGGCTTGATTATTGTTGAGTTAGTTGCTTTATTTGATATACCTATTTTTGTATACTTGTTTTGTTTGTTTTTCCATCCCCCTCAGGTAGTCTTCCAAGCCTTTTTGAATCTGGAGATAGAAAATATTTGGAATAACAAATCTTGGGTAAGATCAGCTGCATCTAAAGAATTCTTGTTTTCTGATAAATAAGTGTCTACTAGACAAACAACAAGGTCTCACTAGGAGACCTTGACACAGATATTCACATCCTTTCATTACCCGCATTCATATATCTTTAAAACTTTTTCATTGACTTCTCTTGGCATAGTTTTTCCATCACATACATGTCACGCATCATGCATGCACTCTGAGCTGGACTCCAACCAAGGTGATCATGTTAATGCAAGAGATGCACATTGAACTTTCCAAACATGTTGTCTATTATTATTATGTGAATAGCAGAAATCATGGTTATGTCTCTTGAGCCATGTCATTGTTATATACTACCAATTGTTGTATGCCTTTTTATACAATTCTTTATTGATATATACTTCCACATACAGGATATTCTCATATTTTCTCATAAAATTATTTTATTCTGATTTTTCATACTGTAGTACTCTCCAACATACTGGTAAACATGACATTTCTTGCACAATAAAATTGTTCGATTATTCTTGCACCTTTTCATCCTCAAAAATTAACAGCTTCCATTGCAGAATGGTGTTTTTTATAGATTTTAAGTTGAGGCACCAGTCAATTGAAAAGCCTTCTGCATCTTCATGGACAGGGATATGATTTCAACAACAGCAAACTCAATTATTGGAGTTTACATTTTGTTCTAACAAAAATACATCCATTTCATACAAAACACCACAAAGCTTATGCCTATGATATTCATGAGAATTTATTTCAGGATCTGATATACCTCTTTTTGATGCTAAATGATTTGAAATCTTGATGACAACATTCATCAACAACTTTTTCCATCAACATTGTGTGTATTCTTAAAGCAAACAAGTGCAGAGCACAATCATCTTCTCAACAGTATGAAACTGCTATCTGCCACGTGCAACCACCAATATCCATGGTTTGGTATCTATCACCATCTGCTCTGACACCACAGTCTGGTAGCTATTACTAGAAATTGAACGTGTGTGGCCAATGTTCTTTGATAGAAGCTATCATTTTTGCTGAGAAGATAAGGGTACAATGGGAAGAAAAACATGGTGTGAGACATTGTTGCTGTCGGTTGAAGACAAACAATGAATACAAAGCGTATTGAAACTGTTCAGATCTGTTCATTGATTGTAACCTTGGAGCAAAGAGTAGTTAATTAATACTTTATAGATGGCTTTTCTAGTAGAGTATTTGTATCCTTTGTTTTCAACAATACTAAACTGCTTGTCATTTGGAGAGGCTGACGGTAACTTTACATGTTGTAATCATTTTTGGTCCATATTTGATCAATTGGAATTCAATACATGGGATGCCTTGACCTTCTTAAGTGTTAGGGTTTTTTAGACAATCTAATATCTTGCTACTATTTTTTGCAGAAGAGCCTGAAATCTTGCACCTTGTTTACTATACAAACTCCTCTCCTGAACTATTTCCTATATGATATTTGACCTAGAAATATTTTCTTACTGCTTCATATTGCACATGTTTACTTGTATTTTGGTCTTGGTGGAGGCTTTTTGCATTTTGGTGGGCAGCATTTCTTATTGTAGCATGGCCCTTTTTTTCCCTTTCTGTTCAAATATTTGATCGACATTCTATTAAGTACCTAGTCCTTTCCCATTTAAATGATTTTCAGCCTTTACCTCTATTATGATACTTATTTTCTATAGAAAATGCAATAGAACTGTTATATTCAAACACAAAATGATAAAAGGTAAAATATAGTTCATCAATACTTATGATGGTTTTATTTACTGTTATCAAGTGTATTATTATTTTTTTTAAATAGCTAAGTGTATTAGTTTTTAACATGATTTTGAGACATCAATTTTTCGATCTTGCTTTGAACCACTTTGTAGAAGAAACCAAGTATATGTTAAGGGTGAATTGGAACTGTGTTTTTCATGACACAGTTATTTACATGCAATTTCCATATGGCAATTTTCTGACTTTTTGTTCGCTTTTATTTGTGCTGGTTGCATTGACTATTACAAAGAGAAATAAACATGCAGCAGAAGTTCAGACATGCTGATAAAGTTGCAAAAGCAAGTGCTTTTGTCTTCTTGTACCAATCTAACATGGCAGAACTACATATCACTTAAATTAAAGGAAAGAAAGACATAAGATTATCACTAAATATTGGGAACAAGTTGACTCAAGGGCCTACTAATAGTCAACATAGTATCAATAAGTTGTGACTTTAGTATGTAATTCTCTACCTTTATTTGTGGTTCAATTGATTTCTTCACACACCTGAAAGCCTTCTAACTCATACATCTCATCAAATGTTCTGTGGTCAAAAGCTTTTGTTGTGGCTTGATTATTGTTCAGTTAGTTGCTTTATTTGATATACCTATTTTTATATACTTGTTTTGTTTGTTTTTCCAACCCCCTCAGGTAGTCTCCCAAGCCTTTTTGAATCTGGAGATAGAAAATATCTGGAATAACAAATCTTGGGTAAGATCAGCAGCATCTAAACTTTTCTTGTTTTCCGATAAATAAGTGTCTACTAGACAAACAGCAAGGTCTCACTAGGAGACCTTGACACAGATATTCACATCCTTTCTTTACCCGCGTTCATATATCTTTAAAATTTTTTCATTGACTTCTCTTGGCATAGTTTTGCCATCACATCCATGTCACACATCATGCATGCACTCTGAGCTAGACTCCAACCAAGGTGATCATGTTACACTCAAGAGATGCACATTGAACTTTCCAAACATGTTGTCTATTATTGTTATGTCAACAGCAAAAATCATGGTTATGTCTCTTAAGCCATGTCATTGTTACATACTACCAATTGTTGTATGCCTTTTTATACAATTCTTTATTGATATATACTTCCACATACAGGATATTCTCATATTTTCTCATAAATTTATTTTATTCTTATTTCTCATACTGTAGTACTCTCCAACATACTGGTCAACATGACATTCCTTGCACAATAAAATTGTTCGATGATTATTGTTCTTTTTCATCCTCAACAATTGACAGCTTCCATTGCGTAATGGTGTTTTTTATAGATTTTAAGTTGAGGCACCAGTCAATTGAAAAGCCTTCTGCATCTTCATAGATAGGGACATGATTTCAACAACAACAAACTCAATTTTTTGAGTTTACATTTTGTTCTAACAAAAATACATCCATTTCATACAAAACACCACAAAGCTTATGCCTATGATATTCATGAGAATTTATTTCAGGATCTGATATACCTCTTTTTGATGCTAAATGATTTGAAATCTTGATGACAACATTCATCAACAACTTTTTCCATCAACATTGTGTGTATTCTTAAAGCAAACAAGTGCAGAGCACAATCATCTTCTCAACAGTATGAAACTGCTATCTGCCACGTGCAACCACCAATATCCATGGTTTGGTATCTATCACCATCTGCTCTGACACCACAGTCTGGTAGCTATCACTAGAAATTGAATGTGTGTGGCCAATGTCCTTTGACAGAAGCTATCATTTTTGCTGAGAAGATAAGGGTACAATGGGAAGAAAAACTTGGTGTGAGACATTGTTGCTGTCGGTTGAAGACAAACAATGAATACAAAGCGTATTGAAACTGTTCAGATCTGTTCATTGATTGTAACCTTGGAGCAAAGAGTAGTTAATTAATACTTTATAGATGGCTTTTCCAGTAGAGTATTTGTATCCTTTGTTTTCAACAATACTAAACTGCTTGTCATTTGGAGATGCTGACGGTAACTTTACATGTAATCATTTTTGGTCCATATTTGATCAATTGGAATTCAATACATGGGATGCCTTGACCTTCTTAAGTGTTAGGGTTTTTTAGACAATCTAATATCTTGCTACTATTTTTTGTAGAAGAGCCTAAAATCTTGCACCTTGTTCACTATACAAACTCCTCCCCTGAACTATTTCCTATATGATATTTGAGCCTGAAATATTTTCTTACTGCTTCATGATGCACAGGTTTACTTGTATTTTGGTCTTGGCGGAGGCTTTTTGACATTTTGGTGGGCAGCATTTCTTATTGTAGCATGGCCCTTTTTTTCCCTTTCTGTTCAAATATATGGTCGGCATTCTATTAAGTACCTAGTCCTTTCCCATTTAAATGATTTTCAATGCCTTTACCTCTATTATGATACTTATTTTCTATAGAAAATGCAATAGAACTGTTATATTCAAACACAAAATGATAAAAGGTAAAATATAGTTCATCAATACTTATGATGGTTTTATTTGTTGTTATCAAGTGTATTATTTTTTTTAAATAGCTAAGTGTATTAGTTTTTAACATGATTTTGAGACATCAATTTTTCGATCTTGCTTTGAACCACTTTGTAGAAGAAACCATGTATATGTTAAGGGTGAATTGGGACTGTGTTTTTCATGACACAGTTATTTACATGCAATTTCCATATGGCAATTTGCTGACTTTTTGTTCGCTTTTATTTGTGTTGGTTGCATTGACTATTACAAAGAGAAATAAACATGCAGCAGAAGTTCAGACATGCTGATAAAGTTGCAAAAGCAAGTGCTTTTGTCTTCTTGTACCAATCCAACATGGCAAAACTACATATCACTTAAATTAAAGGAAATAAAGACATAATATTATCACTAAATATTGGGAACAAGTGGACTCAAGGGCCTACTAATAGTCAACATAGTATCAATAAGTTGTGACTTTAGTATGTAATTCTCTGCCTTTATTTGTGGTTCAATTAATTTCTTCACACACCTGAAAGCCTTCTAACTCATACATCTCATCAAATGTTCTGTGGTCAAAAGCTTTTGTTGTGGCTTGATTATTGTTGAGTTAGTTGCTTTATTTGATATACCTATTTTTGTATACTTGTTTTGTTTGTTTTTCCATCCCCCTCAGGTAGTCTTCCAAGCCTTTTTGAATCTGGAGATAGAAAATATCTGGAATAACATATCTTGGGTAAGATCAGCTGCATCTAAACTTTTCTTGTTTTCTGATAAATAAGTGTCTACTAGACAAACAACAAGGTCTCACTAGGAGACCTTGACACATATATTCACATCCTTTCATTACCCACATTCATATATCATTAAAAAAATTTCATTGACTTCTCTTGGCATAGTTTTGCCATCACATATATGTCACGCATCATGCATGCACTCTGAGTTTGACTCCAACCAAGGTGATCATGTTACACGCAAGAGATGCACATTGAACTTTCCAAACATGTTGTCTATTATTGTTATGTCAACAGCAGAAATCATGGTTATGTCTCTTGAGCCATGTCATTGTTACATACTACCAATTGTTGTATGCCTTTTTATACAATTCTTTATTGATATATACTTCCACATATAGGATATTCTCATATTTTCTCATAAAATTATTTTATTCTGATTTCTCATACTGTAGTACTCTCCAACATACTGGTCAACATGACATTCCTTGCACAATAAAATTGTTCGATGATTCTTGTTCCTTTTCATCCTCAACAATTGACAACTTCCATTGCGTAATGGTATTTTTTTATAGATTTTAACTCGAGGCACCAGTCAATTGAAAAGCCTTCTGCATCTTCATGGATAGGGACATGATTTCAACAACAAAAAACTCAATTTTTTGAGTTTACATTTTGTTCTAACAAAAATACATCCATTTCATACAAAACACCACAAAGCTTATGCCTACGATATTCATGAGAATTTCTTTCAGGATCTGATTTGCCTTTTTTGGATGCTCCATGATTTGAAATCTTGATTACAACATTCATCAACAACTTTTTCCATCAGCATTGTGTGTATTCTTAAAGCAAACAAGTGCAGAGCACAGTCATCTTCTCAACAGTATGAAACTGCTATCTGCCATGTGCAACCAGCAATATCCACGGTTTGGTATCTATCACCATCCGCTCTGACACCACAGTCTGGTAGCTATCACTAGAAATTGAACGTGTGTGGCCAATGTCCTTTGACAGAAGCTATCGTTTTCGCTGAGAAGAGAAGGGTACAATGGGAAGAACAAACTTGGTGTGAGACGTTGTTGTTGTCGGTTGAAGACAGACAATGAATACAAAGCATATTGAAATTGTTCAGACCTGTTCATTGGTTGTGACCTTGGAGCAAAGAGCAGTTAATTAATACTTTATAGATGGCTTTTCCAATAGAGAGTTTGTATCCTTTGTTTTCAGCAATACTAAACTGCTTGTCATTTGGAGAGGCTGACGGTAACTTTGCATGTTGTAATCATTTTTGGTCAATTGGAATTCAATACATGTGATGCCTTGACCTTCTTAAGTGTTAGGGATTTTTAGACAATCTAATATCTTACTACTATTTTTTGCAGGAGAGTTTGAAATCTTGCACCTTGTTTACTACACAAACTCCTCTCTTGAACTATTTCATATATGATATTTGAGCTAGAAAGATTTTCTTACCGCTTCATGATGCACAGGTTTACTTGTATTTTGGTCTTGGCGGAGGCTTTTTGACATTTTGGTGGGAAGAATTTCTTATTGTAGCATGGCCCTTTTTTTCCCTTTCCGTTCAAATATTTGGTCGGCATTCTATTAAGTAAGTACCTAGTCGTTTCCCATTTAAATGATTTTCAATGTCTTTACCTCTATTATGATACTTGTTTTCTATAGAAAATGCAATAGAACTGCTATATTTAAACACAAAATGATAAAAGGTAAAATATAGTTCATCAATACTTATGATGGTTTTATTTGTTGTTATCAAGTGTATTAATTTTTTTTTTTAATAGCTAAGTGTATTAGTTTTTAACATGATTTAGAGACATCAATTTTTCGATCTTGCTTTGAACCACTTTGTAGAAGAAACCATGTATATGTTAAGGGTGAATTGGGACTGTGTTTTTCATGACACAGTTATTTACATGCAATTTCCATATGGCAGTTTGCTGAATTTTTGTTCGCTTTTATTTGTGCTGGTTGCATTGACTATTACAAAGAGAAATAAACATGCAGCAGAAGTTCAGACATGCTGATAAAGTTGCAAAAGCAAGTGCTTTTGTCTTCTTGTACCAATCCAACATGGCAGAACTACATATCACTTAAATTAAAGGAAAGAGAGACATAAGATTATCACTAAAGATTGGGAACAAGTTGACTCAAGGGCCTACTAATAGTCAACTTAGTATCAATAAGTTGTGACTTGAGTTTACATTTTGTTCTAACAAAAATACATCCATTTCATACAAAACACCACAAAGTTTATGCCTACGATATTCATGAGAATTTCTTTCAGGATCTGATTTACCTCTTTTTGATGCTCCATGATTTGAAATCTTAATTACAACATTCATCAACAACTTTTTCCATCAGCATTGTGTGTATTCTTAAAGCAAACAAGTGCAGAGTACAGTCATATTCTCAACAGTATGAAACTGCTATCTGCCATGTGCAACCATCAATATCCACGGTGGTATCTATCACCATCCGCTCTGACAACACAGTCTAGTAGCTATCACTAGAAATTGAACGTGTGTGGTCAATGTCCTTTGATAGAAGCTATCATTTTCGTTGAGAAGAGAAGGGTACAATGGGAAGAACAAACTTGGAGTGAGACGTTGTTGTCGATTGAAGACAGACAATGAATACAAAGCGTATTGAAACTGTTCAGACCTGTTCATTGGTTGTGACCTTGGAGAAAAGAGCACTTAATTAATACTTTATAGATGGCTTTTCCAGTAGAGTTTTTGTATCCTTTGTTTTTCAGCAATACTAAAATACTTGTCATTTGGAGAGGATGACGGTAACTTTGCATGTTGTAATCATTTTTTGTCCATATTTGGTCAATTGGAATTCAATATATGGGATGCCTTGACCTTCTTAAGTGTTAGGGTTTTTTAGACAATCTAATATCTTGCTACTATTTTTTGCAGAAGAGCCTGAAATCTTGCACCTTGTTTACTATGCAAACTCCTCTCCTGAACTATTTCCTATATGATATTTGAGCTAGAAATATTTTCTTACTGCTTCATGATGCACAGGTTTACTTGTATTTTGGTCTTGGAGGAGGCTTTTTGACATTTTGGTGGGCAACATTTCTTATTGTAGCATGGCCATTTTTTTCCCTTTCTGTTCAAATATTTGGTCGGCATTCTATTAATTAAATATCCAGTCCTTTCCCATTTAAATGATTTTCAATGCCTTTACCTCTATTATGATACTTGTTTTCTATAGAAAATGCAATAGAATTGTTATATTCAAACACAAAATGATAAAAGGTAAAATATAGTTCATCAATACTTATGATGGTTTTATTTGTTGTTATCAAGTGTATTATTATTATTTTTTTAAATAGCTAAGTGTATTAGTTTTTAACATGATTTTGAGACATCAATTTTTCGATCTTGCTTTGAACCACTTTGTAGAAGAAACCATGTATATGTTAAGGGTGAATTGGGACTGTGTTCTTCATGACACGGTTAGTTACATGCAATTTCCATATGGCAATTTGCTGACTTTTTGTTCGCTTTTACTTGTGCTGGTTGCATTGACTATTACAAAGAGAAATAAACATGCAACAGAAAGTTCAGACATGCTGATAAAGTTGCAAAAGCAAGTGCTTTTGTCTTCTTGTACCAATCCAACATGGCATAACTACATATCACCTAAATTTAAGGGAAGAGAGACATAAGATTATCACTAAATATTGGGAACAAGTTGACTCAAGGGCCTACTAATAGTCAACTTAGTATCAATAAGTTGTGACTTGAGTTTACATTTTGTTCTAACAAAAATACATCTATTTCATACAAAACACCACAAAGTTTGTGCCTACGATATTCATGAGAATTTCGTTCAGGATATGATTTACCTCTTTTTGATGCTCCATGATTTGAAATCTTAATTACAACATTCATCAACAACTTTTTCCATCAGCATTGTGTGTATTCTTAAAGCAAACAAGTGCAGAGTACAGTCATATTCTCAACAGTATGAAACTGCTATATGCCATGTGCAATCATTAATATCCACGGTGGTATCTAAGATTTTGTAACAAAAAACTATGGAGGAGAGTGTTGGGATTGGGTGGAATATTACCACTCGACCAAAGCTGACGTTTGTATATTCATGTAGAAGGTCATGCAATATTAGTGTAGATATTGAAGGTGTATAAATTTTGATTAAGTGTTTGAAGAAGGGTTCTCAGTCAATGAACAGAGACAACAAACAATCCCACTACCAGTAACACCAAGAACAAGCACATGACCAACACAACTGCTAATGGTTGTAGGATGAGCAGGTAAGCATAAATGTGCTAGGTTTCATGATAACAAGAAAGAGGATCCCATTTATCATATTGGTGCTTTTGTAATGATATGGAAGGCAAATGGATTAACTAATAAAGTGGTTTGGATGCAATTATTCCCAACTACACTTATGGGCATAGCAATGGATTGGAATTCATCCTTACAAGCTTTGTTTAAATTATGGAATGAACTCAAAGAAAATTTTGAGGAGTTTGGACTTTTGTGCGTCGACATGAAAATCATTGGCAAGATCTTCAATACAATATGGAAGAAAGATGAGGATGTCAAGTTATATAATGTTGTCTGAAGGAAGTCATTGATAAGATGCAGATAAAACGTGCTTGTGCACTCCAAGAGGATGAGCCCTAAACTTGGAGAGCTACATGAAGACAACAATGATAGTAGGTAGTCCAAGCCAAAAAGATAATAGCTTCGGCAATGATGGAGAAAAAAATAATAGCGTGTCCATTGAAGTACTAAGGACACTTCTTGCACATGATGCACAATGTGAAAGATGCGAAAACAAAAGATCAACATGACATTTGGTGTTTGGAGTGCTAGACAAAAGGATACACCAATGCCAATTGCCCAAAACACACTTTTTGTAATAAATGTGAGGTACATGGACATTTGATGTCAAAATGTCCATTCAGCATGAAGTGTAAGAAATATCAAACCTTGGAACTCTAAAAGGTAGCCTAGGAGAAATAAAGTACCTCGCAAGTGGGGGTGGTGCAACAAGCGACAAATACTGAAATAAGGATCAAGGGAGAAGATCTAGAAGTCAAAACATTTAACCAATTGGGTGTAAAGAATGTGGACAACCACATTTAGTATGACATAGCCAAGAGGCCAATTTTTCAAGGTGAGATATGCTAGGAATGGTGCGTGCAATTGCAAAAATATCGCAAGCACCAACAAGCAAATATTGTGCCAGTGATGCTGGCCATGCAAGTCGTGGGGAAGAGAACTACCAAAAGCAACTTGGGGGTTGTCAAAACGTCAACTTGCTTGACATTGAAGAAATGAGTGTGGGGACAAAGCAAGTTGTTGCCATGACTTAGGCACAACCAAGGAAGAAGATCGAATATTTTGAACCAAACAAGGAGAGAAAGAGATTGCAAGAGGCTCGAGTACATGTTGAAGAGGAAATGACAAAAGACCAAAATGCAAAGAGTGACTAGGGAAGAGAATGCATTGTAAGTCAAATGGAGGAATCATCAATTTTACAAATGGTTGGCTACACAATTGCTAGAGTCGAGCATACTTGTTAGAGTGACAACATTGTTTTGCCTAGTATCAGACTTGCATGCAACTGCAAGAGCTAGTGTGCAAGTTAGGAGAGGGAATGACTAGTGTAGCCATCGAGGATAGGAGCAAAATACCAATTTACCAAGCAGGCCATATTGATGTTTAGTGTTAGGAAGTAGCCTATGTTGCTGCACATGGATATAGGTTAGGAAGTAGGTTTAAACATGCTTCTAGAGATATCGTGACAGGGATTTGGTGCATTGACCTTATGGCCCCATATTTTAGATTGTTGAGAGTAGATCATTACAGGATAAAGATGAAGCACATGTTGAATAGATAGAAGGTCACCATTGTAGAATATATATCCATGTTAAATTTTTGTTGTTATCATGTTAGAAAAAGGTGCGTATGACAAATTACTAGGTTGCGGTTCGTTGCACATGACAAAAGCAGATATCTATTGGGAAAAAGACTACATCACCTTCAAAAAGGGACAACACAAGTACATGATCAAGTTGAAGAGTTGGTTGGTGAGTGTGGACCTTTCATCTTTGGCTAGGGATGTTGAAGGCGTTATGCGTTGGCAACTTCCTAGGTGATGAGGTCATGGATAATGGCTCAATTTGTCTAAAATGTTTGGATAAAATACCATGCCACAATGTGGTGAATAGATTGAAGTTGAAGTTGTATAAAGTTTGTGTGCAAGTGAATCTTATTGATAACAAGCCAAAAGATTCAAGTTGAAATGGATTGCTTAATATGTTTAGTCAATCCTTTGGATCCTTTGAGGGGATTACCATCCAAGAAGGATAGTGTCGTCATTCCAAAGACGTGGACAAGAAGGAATTAGACACCAAAAATAATGGGGAGACAAATGAAGAGCAACTTTCATGGTGTTCAAACAAGAGGCCTCTGTTGGGGAATCAGGCTTGAGGACGTATCATGGACTAGCAATTGAGGAAAAGAAAGAAGTGGATTACCTCGTCCAATAAATATTGCACGTGCATGTTTGATTCCTAGACTTAGACAATGATGAAGAAGACCAAATTCATTGTGTTGTGATGGAATGGATCATAAAACGACCAAGCATAGAGTAGTTTGTGATACTATGATAACAAAGATAAAATATGTCTTAGAAAAACCAACCATGCCATTAGTAGAGTGGAACCCGTTGGAATATGTGGTGGTTAAGCTTCTCTTGAGGCTATGGTCGAATTTAGTATTTTTATTGTTCATATTAGCCCTTGGGCCCATGTAAACCTTGAATTTTTTTAATATTTTATTCTTGAAGGTCGATCTCACAACCTTGACTTGAAGGTAACTTGTATTTGGGTATAAATACTCCATCATACCAACCATTTTAGCTATTGGTTGCAGTGTAATTATATTCATTTCATAGTGAGATTATTTGGTGTCCACGGACACCCCCATATATTTTGTTTTCTTCACTTTGCATGTATTCTTTTTAAGCAATATTGGGTTATGTTTTGATTCCATTCGTTTCTAGAAATTGTTGTGAAATCTAACTTGGTATCAGAGTGGTTGTGAATCTCTATTACTCAATTTATTTTGTTGACAATATATCTTCTACAACTCCTCCCAAGGGCAGATATGATTGGAGCAGCTAAGAAGAATTTTTTGAAAGTTGAGGATAAGATTGGAAGAAGGGTTTTCTCTTAAAAACCCTAGGTAGACTTTGATCGTGAGGATCTCATTGGGATTAATATGTTTACTGTAGAAGAAACATTCATCGATAGGTTCCTTTGTTCCTCTAATTGGCATGCGATGGATTCCCTCTTTTTAGGATTGATTTTTTTGAGATTTCTTGAAAACCTCTTATCTTTTTTGGATGTTTTCAAAATATCCATTTCCTTTTCTCTTCCAACTTCTTGTGTCTATTAGCAACACAAATGAGAGGATAGATTGCTTGGCTCTCAAGAAAAAAGAAAAGAAGAGGTTGAATATCTTCAGACACACCCCTAATGTCAGAGCAGTTATGGACAGGATTTTATGCTTAGCAAAGACGTTCAAGCCACTTGACAAAGTTACAAAAATGGTCTGACAACTTTTTTGTTGCATAGTTATAAGAGGATAACCTGATTGGTTGCGTTTGACAAAAAACTTCTATAGGGCAAACCTTACAAATATGGTCAAATTGTCCACACTTTTTTATTCTTTGCATGCTTTCAAGGGGGGCCCAATTTAGCAGTTTTGCTTGTTTTTCCTCCAAGTACCTCAAATTTGCGTTTGAAAATTTTACCTTTTTCCCTTCAAAATGAAAATATGAAATATGTATGTGGAATATGCCAAGGAATATAATTTGGTCTGGTGTGACAAACAAAGCGTGTGGATGCGCACTTGTATTACCATGAAACAATATTTGCGTCAACAAGGCAAAAGGTAGGGTTTCTTATGCTTTTTATGAGTTTAACATTAATTTTATTGCTCCATATCCCAAGTAGAGAGCTTAGGAAGATGATTAACCAAGCCCAACATAACACTTGGTGCATGGGAGGTCCTTTGTTTGAATTCCCTTAATGTGATAATATTTTGATGCCATGGCATTAATTCATCCTTCGATGACATGGCACCCTTTGATGATGTGGTACCCCTTTGCAGGTGATTGATGACATGGCAACTACGTACGACCGACATGTGCCAGTCCGTATACTTGAAGTGGCGCGACTCGTGATAACAGGCACATGCATTGATGCTTGTTATGACTTACCATTTTGAGCATGAACCACAATGCAAAACGTGGTTGTTGATGCAGGTGATGATGTGGCAAGTCAAGATTGGGTTGATGTGGTAGATGGTATGCCATTAAGTGCATAAAAATACGATGTTGACTAATCACATTCTACCATCTCATTGAACTTGACAAGTAGCTCACACAGTCAACAATAGACTTTGCGACACATGGATTTTGAAGCGAGTCAAGGCACAACAAGTGGCCTAATGTGGTTTGCAAATCAAACATCAAATTAGAGCACAAGTGATGCGTTCTGGGTTAATGATACATTTTCCAATGGCTTTCATAGTCATCACATAGGTGGCAGTTCTTTGCTTGTGATAAGTGGCATCATGCAATTTGTCGATAATTTGCCCAATCAATGTATGTTTGGCATGCTCTTCCAATCACGTAGTGACATGTGGTTGCCTCTCCTTCATTGCAAGTACTATTTTTTTTCAAAATTTCAAGGTTTTAGAGGTACTTTTTCCTATTTTAGTGCCAAACTTCTAGGAGAGATATCTTTTGCACACAAAAGCATTTTGAACCTCCCTTTTTTTAATCACGTGGTTTTTCAATATCTTTGCATTGGTGGTGTTTTTTTGGTCACAACTACACCCCTACGGTTTTGTATTTTGGCAGAATAGTCATGCATCATCATTTACCCTTGTTGAGTGGTCCAAACTATGCCACCAAAAAATCAAGATTGAAGCTTTGCTCTGAAGCAAGGGGTTACTCAAGTATGTGAATGAGTAGCCTTGTTATAATGCTACTAAATAATTGAAGCAACTCTACAAGGACAAGAAGGATAAGGGTCATGGTGTGTCATAGCCCTTCATGTTGACAATGTTTATGACGCATGTTAGCAACACCACATATCCCAAAGTGTTGTTTGAGAAATTTGAGGGGTTGTGTGAATATATTAATTCCACACAAATTACTAGGCTGGAGGCTAAGGTTGGACTTTGTCCATGGACTCATTTGACACTGTTGATGAGTACATCACTCGTTTCAATAAATTACAAGAAGAAATCTAGACCGCAAGAGGACTGCCTAAGGAGAGAAGAGAAGGATAGGAAGCTTTGGAGAAGGAAAAGAACACTGGACTGCTGAATATTGTCTTCAAAAATATGTTGGAGTCATATGAGATAGTTGCTATTGTCTTTGAGGTGCTTTGCATGTGCTTGCTAGATTCTCTTACACCACCAATTGACAAGGTTTCAAGTACTTTTTGCATCATGAGGTTAGAAGACAAAGGCATAAGGGAAATTCAGTTTTCAATCAAGCTCATCCAAAGGAAGATATTGCCAAAGCTCAGAATGATAAAAAGCCAAAAGAGAATGAGAAGAAGCCCAAGAAGCCCTTCAAGAAGACTACATGTGAGTTTTCCAAACAAGAAGGTCAAAAAGCAAAATTTTAGATGATTCGTATCAAGGAACTTGAGGAAGTAGTAAGAAATGCGGGTGCTGATGTTGCTCTCTTCTATGCTCAAGGTGAGGGCAACTTTAATGGAAAAACCTCAAAAGCACATGCAATTGTTCATTCGACATATTGGACATACACCTATTTGGATGAGTGGATTGCATATTCAAGGGCAACTAAACACATGATGAAGCACAAACATCTCCTACATGGCTACAACAAATCACATGTAGGGGAGCATGTTGTTATTGGAGATGACTCGTCAGTGCAGGTTAGAGGGCATGGAGAAATCAGCATTGGATCTTTTACTTTTGATGAGGTAATTTATGTTAATTGCTTCATTTTTTACCCTTTATCGGGCTTCTCAAAGAAGAGCCTCATTTTCTTGGAGTCCCTACTCAACAAAGGCTTTAGTTCCCCATATTGCTGGAAAGTGTTCTTCTCCCTCTTCCTTGGGTGTAGATGGGATATCCTTGAGCGAGGGCTCACTAGTGAGGATATTGAGATCAATAAGGGGTATATTCAAGTTGATATCCATAAAAATACATACCAATTTCTGACGAGTTAAAAAATTCTCTTCCTACTACTATGAGAAGTTGGACTACGACAAAACAAAGGCGAGAGAAGAAAATTAAAAAGTGAGGTAACAAAGAAAAAAATCAAATTCATTTTTTTGGCTAGATATTTGGTCTGAATATGTAATTCACAAGGGTTATGGAGGGGTAGATTGTGTGGAAGTAGGGGGTCACAGGAGTCGAATGTGGAGGATATATGGTAGGGAAAACTACGAAATTGTTAAGAGATAAATGCATTTTACAAATATGATATCATATCATTCGACTCTCAATGGTTTGCAAAGGTTGCTTCATTGAACTATGTAGATTGTTGTGTGATAATTACAGATAGTGGATTTGATGCATGCATTATTAAAGAGTATAACAACTAATCACCCTCATTGAAAAAGCTACTTCTATCAGGGAAAAAGCTTGTACACGTCCACTCCCTCTCCATTTTAAAAGGTAAACTTGGTTAGAAATTGTACATCTAAAAGAGATATCATCATTAAATAATATGAAGCCTTGACCTTAGCCTTTTTAAACAGAGGGGCTTTGCTTTTAGAATAGAGTAGTAAAATAATCAAAACATTTTGAATGATTCAAAGAACAAGATTCAAGTGTCCAAAGTCCTTGACCAATAGGATATCCCAAATGCATTCACTAATACCAATTGTTGGGATCCTAGGATTTTCGAAAATTTTGGCTCTTGCACGCATGTTGGTTGTCAAGAGAGATAGCACTCAATCTTTAGTAAGCATGAAGCCCCTTTATTTACATTAATTTCTTTCCCGCTTATGGTGCAAGTACGAAGAAATAGATGATGAATGTTATGTACCCAAGTCCGAGGACAAGGATTTGAAATCATGGACAACAACTTTGTTTCATAATCTACAAGGCCTTGATGATGTCGAAAAGTCACAACAACATGCAAAACTTTTAAATTTATTCTTTAAAATTGAAAGACATGATGAACATACCTATTGGAATTGATTGAAGTTTGAAAGAGCAATAAAGCAGAGGATGTTGGAGTATATTTGTATGCATGGAAATAAAACCTAAAGGATCTTATCAGTTTCCCTATCAAAGTTTCTAGACTAGCTTTCAAGCATTCACCATCAATAGATAAGAGACTTAGGGGTTTATTCAGATTTGTAGGTAACCAACTTAGGGTTTGATACTAAAACAAGGAGAGAGTGAGAAATAGATGTAGACTAATGTAAGAGACTAGCAACTAGGGTTTTAATTGATCTGAATAGCCAGGAACAAATAAGTTACCACTAGATCTAGCTAGCTATAAGGTAGGACAAGAACTTCCATTTTAGGTTTTTTAAAGGGTGTCAGAACTACAAATGGGTAGTGTAGACAAGTGGAATACGTATAGGGTAATGAGAAGTACCTAATTTGGACATCTTTGAGATCCAAAATAGGCAGCACCTCTAAAATTGTGCATGCATTCAGTGCCCCAAGCACGCATCCTAGACAAATCAAAAGGAAGATCATTGATCTCAAGTTGATGACTCATGAGGAGATCTATATCTGGAGCAAAGAGCAGAATCAGATCTGTTATAGGGTACTCAAATCAAGCTCTTTCATGCTCCTGGGCTAGAGTGTATACCTAGACATGTGCACGCATCTAGTGCCTCACGCACACATCCTAGATGAATTAGGAGGAGAAACAATTAACAAGGGCAATTAGTCCCCGTGGCTAAAATTTTATCCTGTTAATTGAGTTGTAGATTCTGTTAAAGATCCAACATCAACGATTGTTTAACTGACTGATCCAGATGATCCAGTTACAGTGCCAAAGCAAGCAGTTCCATACCTAAGAGCAGTTTTAGGAGTAGCAATTTGATAGCTCGTTGCATATTGAAATAACCCATTTAAGTGATCGATAGCAGGAGCAACAAAGGCATATGATCCTGTTGATTCTACAGTCGATTATGTTGCTTACGAGTTTGATTATGTTGTTGATTCCACTCTTGATTCTTTGTGGTTAAGACATTGATGAAGTCGTTGATGCAGTCATTTTGATGTCTTTTGATTCAAGAGGGAGTGCTTGTATCATTATACGATGCATAAATTACTAGCCTTACTAATAATGTTGTCACCCTTATTGTGGTATCTAGTATCTATAGTGATGCAATGGTCACCATCTGGGTGGGGTAGTGTGGTATGTATGTTATCAAATCAAGATTGAGATCGAGAGCCCATTGTTGGAAAGCCAGTAGCTAGGGTTGCAGTACCCATTTAACTAGCATATCCATAGACATATCTATTGTAAGTAGTCGATCCACCTATATTATAGTAGTAGATCATATTGCATTTCCACCAAAAGCATAAAAGGTATCACCCTTAAAAAAGCAGATGCAAAGGCATCACCCATAAGGGCCATGAGGGCACATATCATAATTTAGCACATCTGACACATTATGCACATCGATAATGTGTTTCGAGATTTTTCACATCTGCCTCTGTTTTAACTTCATGCACTTTATGCACCACCAGGCTTTGGTATTTTACTAGGTCTTTCACTAGCACCGCCTTGTCCAACAACATCCCTTCCAGTCCTAGATAAATATCTAGATGCAGATAAAGATAAAGATCGAGATCAAGAAGAAAAGGAAGCATCTGAGTAGTAAATAGAAGCATAGGTGAAAACAATGGTTGATGTTCATTCACCACAAGAAGTCTTTGAAGCAATCAAAGAAGCAAAAGTAGAGTCAAGGGCACATACAATAGAAGCAGATCCATTTGTTTTATATCATACAAACCTTACCTCTATATTGGCAGATCTAGTAGCAACTTATCCATTACTAGCACCAACTTCTAATACCAATGATCCAACAACACCTATTTTACTAGCAACATCACAACTAGCTTTAGATGACCCAAGCACAATTATAGGATGAGATCAAGATTCAGTTCCTCCTGATGATCGCGATTCATACCTTCGTTATCCAAATCCTATATTTCATGATCGATAGGAAGATTTTGATATTCTTTAGCGAGACCCAATTGCTTACCTTAAACCAATTAAAGAGTTAGATCGAGAGCCAAATTCAAAGTTCAGAGATCAAGATTAGGATTCTTATGATCAAGAGAGAGATTATGATGTGGATTAGAGAGATGAAGATTAAGATTATTGAGTTGAAGATTCCAACCTCTGTGATCGTGATGTAGTTACTGATGATCGAGATCCTACAAGTGTTCCAAATGCTCCCTTTTCATAATGCTTTATGTCATTCCCTAGGCTTTATTAAGAGAGGTTTTCCATTTTCCAATCCTTCTTTCTCAGAGGTTCGAATCTTGCACTCATCGAAACCATTTTTATTCCTTCATAAAACATGTTTTTTCTTTCCTATGATGGCTTTGAATGGTACTGACAAAAATGATAAATTCCACTAGTTCGAGGGTTGAGGGATAGATGCCTCATTTGATGAATGAGGCGTCAGGTTTTTTATCAAATGGAAGCGAATATTGTGTGTCATATTTCTATCCTTTTATCATATGATCACGCTCTAGATGAAAGAGCTCTACATTCTTTACTCTCACACATTCCAAAAAGACTCAATCCTCATAATCATACTAAGGGACTCGTCCAAGCTGCAATAGGACATAGACATGGGAATGCAACTACCTGGTTGAAAGAGACAGAGATTCAAGAGATAGACTCAATATGGATAGCCATTTTATCAAGGCCCACCTCTCCGCATCCCTTGAAATTCTGAAGTGACCAGAGCCTCCTGCTCATTTGGGAAGAACCTTAAATGTGAACCTTATATAAGAGGGAACCAATGATGAGACAAGCGGGGAGTTGGGTGGTTTCATCACTCTGCGAGACCAACAGGGAATGGGGAGACACTATGTATACTTGTGTAAAAATTAGGGATTTGGCCATATAGAATAGACAATATTTCCCAAGAGCTATGCCATGATATAGCTTGATTGGTGGGATATTTTTAAAAAGGGCCTCTCCTAATGGTTGCAAGTTTGAACCCTTCTCTGTCGTATGCCTTGTCAAGGCACAACTCTCTTGGTAATGAATTATCCTATTCTCTTCCACAACAGCTTGAAAACTTTAAGCTGGATGTAGGAACCTGATATTCCTTTCCTCTTCAACCCCAAGATGTGGTGATCAGACTTTTTACATGGAATCAAGAGAGTAACCCTTCTTCCGTTAAAAAGTTCTAGGACCATTTTACAATTGGCTAACCTTAAAATAGAGAGGTTTCCCACCCGTAATCAATTGGTTGTGTTAGACTACCAGGGCTGCTCTTTATTTTGAAAGGGGCACTCGACCCTCTGAATCCAAGCTCTCTATTCTTAGAACGAGTTGAGGGTCTTAAAAAATAACTATTAAATGAAAGAACTTAATTTAAAAGGTCCCCTTTTAAGAGCCCTTTTAAAACAGAGAATATTGACCTTTTATTTTAAAATCCCTTTTTAAAGCTTAAGAGGGAGAGCTCGACCCAGAGAAAACAACTTGATTCATATTAAATTTGTAATAACGTAAGATACCTTCAAAAGGGAGAGGGCCAAGTTTGAAGGAGAGAAACCCTCAATTGATTAAATAAGTAAAACCCTTTATTTCCCAACTTATTAATTTAAAAAGCGACCTTGAAAAGAAAAGTTATTTATGTACTCGCTTACCTTGAAATCTCACCCAAGGAAGCTTTAGAAGTGAGTATGCTCTTAAGACATTTTATCAGGAGAGGTTTGCTCTCCTCTCTATATAAGCCAAGCCACACTCGCTTATTATTAAGATCTTAAGGGGAACCAAATGTTTATTCATTTTGACACAGGATAAACCCCTTGCTTATTAAAGGTGTCATTTGCCGAGGTCAGCTAAAGAAGAAAAAGTTTTGTTTTGTTTTGTTTTAAAAAAACCTGACCCGACCCTTTGCCTTTTAAATGTCCTTTTAAATGGTGGGGGTGGGGGAGGGGAGGGGTTTTACCTATATTTTGAAGCCCTCTATTTTGAGGGAGCAACAAGCCTTTAAAAGAGTGAGTATATTATCTATGTATTAACAACCTACAAAAGAATTCTTCATTCAAACAAGTATTTAGAATAAACAAATGACTGTTGCCCTCTATCTATAGCTAGACCCTTTTTCAATTGAGAGGGTTTTTTTTCCTTTTAAAACAGAGAGAGAGCATGGATCTTTAAGATGTTGATCTCCTTTAGTAAAGACAAGGATTTTAAATAAATTAAGGGTCGACCTAATCATTCATTGGAGTTTGAGTGCCCTTTTAAAATAGAGAGCCTTAAAAATGCCCTATAAGAAAAAGCTCGAGCTCTCAAGACGGAATGGATAGTGATGAAGGTACCTTTAATAAGTGCTTAACTAGACAACCTGACCATTATAGATCAAGAGCTCATTCAAATGTGATAAATATTTAATGGGAAGAAAATAACCTTAATAATGGGAGGGTTCCTCTAGTTTCAAATTAAATCAATATTGAATCGTTTTAGAATAACCATACCGAGGACAAAATGAGGTTGAGTTACTTCGAGCAAGAGAAAGAAATAATGGGTGGTCGGTGCACCCACTCTCCTTCGTTTGTTTCTAGCAAAAAGGTGGACCCATTCAAGTCGAGTGCATGGTATCCCCTGTCAAAGTCTATTACATACATTAAAACCCTCTTGGCCTATCGATTGAACCTCTATTTTATTTCAAGCAACCTTAGGGTTTAAAAGGGCTCTCCCCCACCATTTAAACCCCATGTTTTAAAGGCAAAATAGGTCTTAGAGCTTGAATTTCTAAAAAAATACTATAGAATTCTCTTTATCTAAAATAGAGAGGGGTCAATACCTCTCCGTTTTAAAAAGGGTAGGGCACCCTTGTTATTATAACAAAGCAATGTTCTATATCTCGGCGCATATCTCAATAATGATAGGGCCCTCACTCTTATGGTTGGTTAAGAGATTCTCCATATTAATCTCAAAGTGGCAACACTTTATATCTGGCTTTGAAAAGAGAGGGAAGAGGGCTCGACATTCATTGACTAGCTAACTTGTTGATCAACTTAGCCTTTCATCGATATTATGCTTAGAGGGCATGGAAAGAGCTCACCAACTACATCTACCTAAAGATGAGAGAACTTCAAAGAGGCATCACTGATGATTTATTATAAGGTTCAAAAGCTCTCCTCTCCCCCACCATTTAAAAGGGTATGAAATGGGCAATGACTCTTTAAAAGGGTAGAAGATTCTAGAGCTAGGTGTGTGATTGTAGGCTAGAATAAACCTCTTGGCTAACCTCTTAGTTTTATTGTTTTATATGAAAACCCCCTTTAAAAAGCTCACTTAGATATGAGAATTAGCTCGTTGAACAACAACTAGCTACTATAGACTATGGAATTGGTGAACTTATCTAAAAGTGGTCGAGTCTCTAAAATTTTAAGGTTGAGTTCCTAACTCAGTCAAGTCTCTTGCCACACCTCTTTCCCCACCTTTAAGAGAAATAAGTCAACCCCCACCTTTAAGAGAAAGAAGTTGACCCCCCCTTTAAAAGAAAGAAGACAAGAAAGAAGACATTTTCTCTCTCATCGAGCTCACCCAAGAGAAGGAAGAATAAGTTGTTTTAAACTCGTTATCACCAAGAAGCTTATAAACTTTTAAACTCGTTGATCAACTTAGCCTTTCATCGATACTATGCTTAGAGGGCATGGAAAGAGCTCACCAACTAAATCTACCTAGAGACGAGAGAACTTCAAAGAGGCATCACTGATGATTTATTATAAGGTTCAAAAGCTCTCCTCTCCCCCACCATTTAAAAGGGTAAGAAATGAGCAATGACTCTTTAAAAGGGTAGAAGATTCTAGAGCTAGGTGTGTGATTGTAGGCTAGAATAAACCTCTTGGCTAACCTCTTAGTTCTATTGTTTTATATGAAAATCCCCTTTAAAAAGCTCACTTAGATATGAGAATTAGCTCGTTGAACAACAACTAGCTATTATAGACTATGGAATTGGTGAACTTATCTAAAAGTGGTCGAGTCTCTAACATTTTAAGGTCGAGTTCCTAACTCAGTCAAGTCTCTTGCCGCACCCCTTTCCCCACCTTTAAGAGAAATAAGTCAACCCCCACCTTTAAGAGAAAGAAGTTGACCCCCCCTTTAAAAGAAAGAAGACATTTTCTCTCTCATCGAGCTCACCCAAGAGAAGGAAGAATAAGTTGTTTTAAACTCGTTATCACCAAGAAGCTTATAAACTTTGAAGGGGTTCTTGCCCATCCCGCAACAACTATTTATGATGTGCACCCCAACAAAGAATCAATCGATCTCTATGGTTTCATCAAAATTAAACTTTTCGTTAGATTTTAAAAAGTGGGGGGCTTTTTGTCTTAAAAATTGGGGGGCTCGACATGGGCATTCTTCCTTTTCCCCACGAGTTATCTACCTCTTAAGGTGTTGGGACCCTCGACCCAGAGGCAGCCGACGATAAATGATCTTGACCACCTGACCAGTCATTTCATTCCAATACCTCCAAGAGATTATTTCATTCATCTTTTAGCTCTAACTGCCACATAAGGAAGAGGAATAGCCCCAAATAGTATTCCAATACTTGAAGATCTCTTCCAATTTTAAGAGCTTGATCCCTCTATTTTGAAAGGTGCATGGTATGAATCCATAAGGTGTAGCTATTCCTCAAAAGCTCAGTTGCATCGCATGAATAAAGAACCAATTTTAAAAGGGATCTCTTCAAGGAATCTCAAAATTACTTTTAAAATAGGATTCAAAGCTTGAAATACACTTTTGTGAGTTGAGTTGAGCACCATTCGCATGAATAAATAATCGATCCTAGAACCATACAGGTCACTCTTCCCATTGATGGTAAGATATATCCCCTTATTGATAGTATAAATAGTGATGAACTACCTTCCCTAGCGATGCCCTCTCCCTTCTGTAGTTGGTTCAACATCTTAAGATAGCGAGAGGCTCTATTATAGACAAATCGACCTGTCCATATTTTAAAAGTTGTAAATGGTTCAAAATAGAGGAGAAGTTTGAATACCAACTATCCAAAGCGCCCACTCATACCCTTAAGAGTTGGTACGAGCCGAGGGATAAGTGAATATGGCTCCATGTGAGGGCGACTCCTTAAGGGAAGATGAAGAAGAATCCTACTCAATATCTTGAATGGATAAGGTATCGTTCGAATGGATAGTAATCCCTCATGTTACTAGAGCAATATTGTATGGTATCATATGATGGACTCGACCTATCTATTCATTGTTGGAGGTATAATTGATATTTATAACGAGATGCTCCCCATGTTTAAAAGGGCCTTTTAAAATAGAGGGTCCTCCCATTTTTTATTATAGGCTAAGAAAAAGGTATAGATGACATGAAACATCTATAATTGCCATACCTTGGAGTGCAGGGTCTCGGGCTCCCATGCATACATTCCATGGCTATGCACATGCATTGATCACAAGTAGATCACCTGAAGTCGCTATATCGATTGACAAAAGTGATAATATGAATGAGCTTTACTTTAATAATAGAGGGGAGAAGACGGTTTTTTAGGCGATTCAAGGCCTCTATGATCTAAAGGAAGACCTTATATAAGCTCAATTTTAAGGATTCACCTTTTCTACAATCGAACCCTTGAATCACTTAGGTACTACCAATCGATTCATCACTCGTGTTGTTTCAACATGTTTTTTCCCTCCTACCCTAAAGTTGAAACCTTGACCAAATCATGGTATAGATTAGTTGGGATTGGAATCATTGGAATTTGTTCCTATGGAAAGGCCCTCTTAGTTTTAAAGGGGAGAGCCTCACCTCAAAAGGCCCTTCTTAAAATAGGGGAGGAGAGCATTCAAAAAGAAATCATTGACATTGGAATCATTGGGATCATCATTAGAATCATTGGTTTGGGTGCTCTTAAAGAATGGTTTGGAATTAGCTTCAGAAAATATCCCATATCCATCCGAGTTCGAATTAAAATGTTGATTTCACTTTCGGCTTTTTT
>JAQPPZ010011074.1:0-35845 GCA_028583015.1 Wollemia nobilis | reverse complement strand
TTTGTTATCCTTCTTAACCAGTGACTTCTTTGTGTTTGTTGTTATTTTTGTTGATTGTGTGAGTGGTTGGGCATTCCTATCTCCGGTTTACTTTGCTCCTTTTGGAATGATTTATAGGTTTACAGACGCCTTTTAAAACCCTCATTTATTTTCCATTTAAAATCTTTGTAAAAGGTTGTGGGATTGCTTTCAAAACCCTCTTCTTTTCAATAGTATAAAAAAAACTAATAATATCAAACATTTCTATTATTTAGAGAACCTTAAATTTAACCCATTTTTTAAGAAGAGACAATGTAAGTATATTATAGTAATTCATAAATATGTAACCAAATAATTTCATGTGTTTGAGGGGTGGAAAGAGGGATTGACATGTCTGGGGATTGTCATTGGGAAGCGCATAATTTGGGAAGCAGAAATCTGTGACGGTCACTTTCACAGCACCACTTGCTCTCAACACATTTGACAAGAAAGAAAGCCTCGCGTTTGCATTCAACTCATCTATATATAAAAAAAACTTCATCTATATATAAAAAAAAGGGACGGGTATAACACACTTTTAGCTTCTTTTTGCCTTTGTTGCAACTTCAGAGTATCATCATATATGCTTATAAAGCATAAATCTTATTCCAGAACTCGAGAGTTAAGCACCACAATATAACACACTTTTAGCTTCTTTTTGCCATTGTTGCAACTTCACAGTGTCATCATATATGCTTATAAAGCATATATCTTTTTCCAGAACTCGAGAGTTAAGCACCACAATATTAAATTTGTTTTTATCAACAATGAAATGAGAGTTTGGTTGAGAGTTTGAATGTATGTATAAGGTCGTGGAACTTTTTCAAAATCTCTCTTTAATTTAATAATAAATAAATAAAAATATGACAACCATCAATTAAAAATTCACTTATCATCCAGAATATCCTTTAATATAAGATCATTTCATTGAACTTTTAATTATTTTAAAATTTAATTAATACGGAAAATTGTTGGAATTATTAAACCAACTTTTATGTCATTCGTAAATGCTTCGCCGCGAAGCAGTAAAATCACGCCTCTTGAAGGTGCTTCGCTACGAAGCAGAAAACTTATGCCCCCTGAAGACGCTTCGTTGCGAAGCAGCATAAATTTGAAAGTTTGCCCATCAGTTTTGCGAAGTAACGTCTAGGCGCAAGAATCGAGGCCTTAATTTCAAGTGTGCGAGTAGGTGAGGTTGTTCGGTGATAGGTTGAAAACCCTATTTGACATTTACTATTTTGTGAGTCGTTTGGTAAATTTCTTCCTGCCCTTGTCCTCATCTTCATCTATAAATACCAGACCTGTTATCATTTCGGGAGTTGGAGGATTTGATAGAAAGCCGCAGCATGAGGGAGAACAGAGAAAGTAGCAGCGGCAAATTCAGTAGACAGAAGTAGAAGAGAGCAACAACCTCCAAAAAAATCTCCATTTGTGTTTACCCTGCAACCAGGTTGTAGACGTTTGTATCTGCTTCTATAAAAGAAGTCTTGTAACCTGTCTTTCTCATAAATAATAGTTTCCATTAAACCCTCATATTTTGTCTGTTATATATATCTAAACTTCATTGTTTTTCCTCCAAACTCGTTATAGCAAATGCTTAGGGCAAACCGTGTAAATCACAACTTTATTATGTGATTTTATATTTAATTTTCTCTCTTTGAACGAAGTCCAGATCTGATTTTATTTTTGCCTGAAGACTAGCTTCGGAGTTTTTTAACGGTCAAAAGAATTGCCTTCACGGTTTGTACACTTAGAATTCACCGATTAAACCAAAGTTCTATACAAGTTGCCATCTTGTGTTTGCAAATTGCAGAAATGATTTCACTTCAAAAGCACTTGTGAAGCGGCGCTTCGGCCCATTTAAATTGCAAAGTACTTTGAGCCTCAAAATTTACAAGTCTTCACCTTCTCTGAGACACTTAGCACTAATTGACCAAGTGAAGCACCTGATCTTCAAATTTTCAAAAGCTCCTCGTGAGCTCACAAATTTATAGTTTCCCTTGACATGATTTAATCAATTTAAATTTGTTTAAATTCTTCCCATTAGTATCGAGTTGTTGTGTTCGTGACATGGAGATTGAAGCATGGCTTTGAAAAAAAAATTCCTGTAGTTGTAGATGTCATGATTTAATAGGTAAAAGCTTCACCAAATTCTGGGGTATACAAATGAAAGTTTTATTTAGGTCTCAAGATTTGTGGGACTTGGTGGAGAATGGATGCCGTCAGCGGATGCAACAGCACGCCGCCCTCTCCCAAGCTGAAAAAGACCTTCTAAAGGAGAACCGGGAAGAAAAATCAAAGTCCTTATTATATGCAAGCCCTATTGAGGAAACCACTCTTCTTGTGGATCACATGAAGCCACCAAGGCCAAGCGGCTTGGAGATTACGGCAGCTTGTACCATGGCACCAACGAAAGTGAAGTTGGTGAAACACAAAAGTACCTGAAGAAGTTTACGAGAACACTGTAGATGAGTGAGTTAGAGACCATGAGCGATTTTTCACTCTGAGCAGCAGTTTCCATCAACTAGATGCGAGGTAATGGAGAGATTGTGTAGAACCAAAGGATCATGGAGAAAATTTTGCAAAGTTTACACCAATGAAATTTGACTTTGTTGTAATTGCAATAAAGAAGTCAAAGGGTTGATAACCCTCTCTCATTGGATGAGCTAATGGGTTCCTTGCAGACACATGAGTAAGAGTGCGAGTTGTTCAACTGGAGTCTTATTTGGAGCAATCCTTCAAGAGGCCAGTCTGTTTTGATATGATGATAAACAAGACTCCCACCATGGAACCTCTAGTTTCCAAGGTGGAAGAGGCAAAAAGCAGACATGGGAGGAGGAAACAAGCAAGGAGGGAGATCAAACCCTAATGACAATGAGACCAACTACAACTTTCATCAGCAAGGAGGAAGAGGCATAGCAGTGTAAAGTGGATATGTGGAAGAAGACAAATCCAAAAGTCAATGCTATTACGCAAAAGTTTGGCCATTACATCTCCACGGTCTCTTGAAAGAGGATGGCGAATAGGGGGTGGCTAAGCAAACCCATTATGCGGATGAAGCCAAAAATATGGCAGAAATGTATTGTGACTTAGTGTAAAGAGGAGGGAGTAGGAAAATATTTAGTATCTTGACAGGTGGAGTCTGACAGACTCATGTTGAAACAAGAGATGTTCTCACATTGGTTGAAAGCAGATCAGGTGAATTTAATATGGGGAACAAGTGAGTTAAAGTGATGGGGAAAGAAAAGATCCTCATCTACTTTTGACATGATGAAAGAAGACAGACTGTAGTGTTTTAATGTGTTCTGCAGGTTTGAAACACAACTTGTAATGTTTGGACAACGGTACAGAAGGGCTTACTATTTGGATTCCAAAGATGGTGTATGTACCACATTAGAGAAAAGGTAGCGTGACAATTGTAATCGTGTCCATAGAAAAAATTAAAATGTTTTCCTCTAAAAATTAGAATGAATGATTAATGTCTCTAAGTGCAGTTGCTGCAGAAGGATGCCACAGCTGGCGATCTCTCAGATTTGGTCATCAATGACAGAACAGCCTAAATTTATACACAAAAACAAATGGTGAAGGGTTTACCCTTTATTGAGCAATCGAACAAAGTTTGTGAAAGGTTGTCCGATCGATAAGTAGCACGAGGATGCATTCCTTGGATCTTGGAGAGCATCTCATCCATTGAATGCACTTGGAGCAATTTGTGGTCCCATGCGAGACCGAGGCTCATATCACAGACCAAAAATATTTCATGACTTTCATTGATGACTTCAGCCAGAAAGACTGGTTATCCATCAAGCTGCAGGAAGTGAGAAGCATTTGTGAGTTCAGAGGTTCAAGGCTCTGGTTGAAATGCGAAATTGGTTGTCATTTGAAACACTCAGGAATGGATAGTGAAATGAATACATCTCCATAGAGATTACAACTTCTACAAGCATCACTTCGAATTCCCACAACAGGGTTTCTGCAAATACACCTCAACGAATACCGTATTTTTAGGAAGGGAGAATAGAACTATCATGGAGATGGCACAGAGCATGCTAAAGGTGAAAATTCTACCACATGATTTACGTGATTGTGTCTTGTGCAGTTTATCCTCTTAGGCAGATGTCCCACCAAGAGTGTGAAGGGCAAAATTTGTGGAGGAATCCTGGAGCAGTACGAAGGCAAGTGTGTGGCTCTACTTACGTGTTTTTAGGTACATTGCATATGCACATGTTCCAGAGATGAGAAAACTGAGAAAATTTGGATGACAAAGCTAAAAAATGCTTTTTACGGGGTATAGCGAGCAAGCAAAGGCTGTCTGAGTTTATGCTGATCTAGTGACAAGGAAACTTGTCATAGATTACGATATGAAGTTCGTGGAGGATGAAGACTAGAACTGGAAGTCAAATCTTGAGTCGCTAGAACTAGCAATTGTTGAACCTATAAACTTGGAAGGAGAAGATAATTGTCGACCTTTGTACTTTCAGAAACAATAGTGGTTCCAAAAGTAGCACAACCTCATCATAGCGGTCACCTCCACTTACTGACGAATTCCCCAAACTTGATGACACCTACGAAGAATCGAAGCTTGCAATAAATTTATGAGGTAACACTGTAATCAGATAGATGAATAATATTCTTATTTTGCCTTCTTTGCGAGTGTGATCCGATTGGAGTTTGAAGAGGCAAGTCAAAATCATAAATGGATAAAATGTGATGGATGAGGAGATAGCAACCAATGAAAATAATGAGATATGGTAGTTGAAACGGATCTTTCGGTAGGAAAGAAGACCATTGAGGTCAAGTGGGTGTATAAAACAAAATTTAATTCCCAAGGAGAAGTTGTGAGACATAAAGCTAGATTGGTGAAAGGCTACAAACGAGAATCAGAGTTGACTATCATGAGGTGTATGCACCTATAGCCAAATTTCACATAGTCATAATGATTAAGTGTGGTAGCTCAAAAGGGATGGAGTGTTTATGTATGGATGTCAAATGCCTTCTAGAATGGAATGTTACCAGAAGAAGAGATCTACATAGTTTAGTCACCCAGATTATGAAATACAAGGGCAAGAAGGCAAGGTTTTAAAGTGAAGAAGGCCCTCTGGGTTGAAAGCGAGCACCCGGGCATGGTACGGCTGAATTGATGGCTACTTTTAGGAGAATGGGTTTCAAAAATCCCCATATGAGCACACACTATATCTAAAGACAAAACGTAAAGGATGAATTAATCAATAAATGCCTTGTACATGGATGATATGATATATACCCATAATAAAAGCATTAGCCTATTTGAGGATTTTACAATATGCATGAAGACTGAGTTTGAAATGATAGTGTGAGCCCTGGCAAACCAATACAGTTATGTGACAATAAGCACCAATCGCGTGCAACACACATCCCTAGAATAACCCCGGAGGTTAAGCAGTGGTCCTAACCACTCCTAAAAGCATTTTGGAAGGTCAAAGGTCAATTTGGCATATTTTTGGCACTTTGCTCCTTCTTTGGTACCGTCCCACCTAGGGACAGTATCGGCATTCACCCCTAGGGTGGGGTGAATAGTAGGTTTGACTAGCAAAAATTCAAACCTTGGCCAATTAAGCCAGTTAACTAAAACTTCAAGACATGCAATTCGAGGAACGACTTCAAAATCAGGGAGAGAGACTTTAGTCATGCATTTCTTTGATTTTGAATGCCTCATGCAAGGAGACTCTAAGT
This sequence comes from Wollemia nobilis, assembly GCA_028583015.1. Classification (NCBI taxonomy): domain Eukaryota; kingdom Viridiplantae; phylum Streptophyta; class Pinopsida; order Araucariales; family Araucariaceae; genus Wollemia; species Wollemia nobilis. Next base: position 30,115 of record JAQPPZ010011074.1, on the reverse strand, counting down.
GGGGGAATAATATTTTCTCTCAAAATAGGACAAGCAACTCAAGTGACGCCCTCACATGTGCATTCATGAGAGAGACCACAGGTCTATATTGGAAGTCAAATCTTGTCATCTAGAACTAGCAATTGTTGAACCTATAAACTTGGAAGATAGTGTGCAGCCACTTGTAGCATAAGCAACATGATGGTACCAAAAGAGCGCACAACCTCATCTCTCGGTCCTCACTTGCAGCGGAATTCCAGGCACAGCGACCACTATGAGGGCTAGGAGCTTGCAAAGACATTTATGAGGTAACCCATAATCGAACCAGATGAATAATATTCTTATTTTGCCTTCTTTGCGGGTGTGATCCGGTGGAGTTTGAAGAGGCAAGTCAAAATCATAAATGGATAAATGTGATGGATGAGAATTGAGCCATTGAAAATAATGAGATATGGCCGGTTGACGGATCTTCAGTGATGGGAAGAAGACCATTGGGGTCAAGTAGGTGTACTAAAACAAAGAATTTAATTCACAAGGAGAAGTTGACAGAGATAAATCCAGGTTGGTGGTGAAGGCTGAAAGCAAAAGTCAGAAGTTGACTATCATAGGGTGTATGCACATAGCCCAACTTGACATAGTCATAATGATTTTGATGCTTGGCGGAGTTCAAAAGGGATGGAGTGTTTATCTGGATGTCAAGTACGCCTTCTGAATGGAATGTTGCAAGAAGAGGTCTAAAAGTGAGTACTGATTATGAAATACAAGGGCAAGAGGCAAGGTTTAAAGTTGAGCCCTATATGGGCTGAAGCAAGCACCAGGGCATGGTACGAAGCTGAATTGATGGCTACTTTTAGGAGAATGGGTTTCAAAATCATAACATGGGCACACTATATACGAAGACAAACGTAAAGGTGAGATGATAATCGATACCTTTATACGTGGATGATATGATATATACCCATAATAACACGTGGCCTATTTGGGGATTTTACAATAGCCATGAAGACCGAGTTTGAAATGATAGTGTAGACACCAAAACAACACCAATATGATTATGTGACAATAAGCATCGATCCTTATTGACACACCACCAAACCCCTAGGGCAGCCCTCCGGATGTTAAACAATCGTCTATGCTCCAAAAGCATTTAGAAAGGTACGGGTCAATTTGGGACATTTTTGGCACTTTGCTCCTTACTTGGTATTCGTCCCACCTAGGGATGATTATCAGCATTCACCCCAAGGTGGGCGAATAGGGTTTGATGGAAAAAGTCAAACCTTGATCGATCTGCGATTAACTAAAACTTCAAGACATGCAATTACGAGGAACGACTTCAAATCAAGGAGAGGAGACTTAGGTCATGCATTTCACGCTGATTTTGGAGGCCTCATACAATTAGACTCTAAATTGGGAATAGTATTTTCTCTCAAAATAGGACAAGCAGCTCGGTGGTGCCCTCACATCGCATTCAAACAAAGAGACCCTAGGTCTATAAATTGATGAGTCTTATACCAAAATCTGAGAGAGGAGCCTTTGGAGGAAATGAGTCTTTGCCAAATTATATCCTCACCCATCGATTGTGCTTTTACATCGCCAGTCTCTCTTGTGTCTTTTGGGGGAGAATTTATTGGGTGATTATAAAAGCAATCAGGACCCACACCTAAAATTTTGCCACAATATCCCATAAATTTTGACACAACCCTATAAGATGTTTTGGACCCATACCAAGTGGATTGATGTCGAAGCGAGAGTCCTAAACGGTGGGCATCACGCCCGGGTGCCTCTAAATTTAACGAGTTCTAGGGTCCCACCCCAGAGTGATTAGAAATATGTAGTAGATTTCCCTTATTTTCTTTTTGCATCTAATTCTATGCTTCTTAAATAGGTTTTCATTCAAATTTCTCATCGTTTGAGCATTTTTTATCATGTTTTTATCATTGCTGCCCTTTACTAACATGCACGTAGCATCATCAAATTCCTAATGATAGAGGCCAAATTTTGAAAATCTAACCTTTTGGGTCTTCCTCAAATACCCCCTTTTAAGCGACCCCAACTTTGTAAATGATTTGGGAGCTTCCCGGATGTGACAGTGGTTTGTGCACAGCACTGTTGCGGGGTCTATTCGTCCCGCCCCAAAGTGAATACGAATCTATGGTGAATTTCCTAATTGTTCCATTTGTAGTGCCATTATGGTAATGTCCTCATGCCCCTGTCAAGTTTTTAGTTCATTTGGATCTATTTTATTCTGGTTTTTATTCTGTTTTTGCATTCACTAATCGTAGGCTTGGGGATTGCATGTTTTATTTATCTACGGGTGTACGACTATTTTTGTTTCCTTGAATGTGTATCTCCAGCGTGAAGAGACGAGAGAAAGGATTCAAGACTCATCAACACAAGTGGTGGTGATGTTCGCAGTCCCACCATTCTACATGTAGGCACACGGAAGAAGGAATATCATGCAGCAGATGTGACAAAGTCACTGTGCTCCTAGCCCCTGAAAATGGAGGAGGTGGATTATGCTTAGGGTTTTGAAACAGTAATAAAGTGTTGTCTTCCACATTGGCTTCTATTTTTTTTTAATTCGTTTGTATTTCTCACTTTCATGCACTTTCAATTCATAGGATTTGGCGTTATCTTTTGTTTCGTTTTGCATCGCATCTTGGATTTTCCTTTTTTTTAAGTATCCTCATACTTTAGTGGCAATCATGGTGGGACCTTGTCCCTTGATTTTAATATTAAAATTATAATAAAAATTTGCTTGTTTTGTTTATAAGTGCCAAGTTTTAAAAACTACTGGATTGTTGTTCGTATCGAGTCAGTGATGAGTACAAAGCACTAGAATTCACATCTTACCCGAGGGGACGAATGTAGGTCGCCCCACCCTATGATGAATACAATTTTGTTATTCATTTCACCCCGGGGATGAATAGCTCTCTATACAATTTTAGTGCAAAAATTCGGAACATCGGTTGAAATGAGAGAAGAGGTAGGGGTCCTAAACACCTTGTCATTTTGCTTTTGTTTTACGTCATTTGCTTGCATATGAGATTTTGAATTCTTGTTTTATTCGTTTATGCAAATTAAAAATAACCCCACACACCATGTGGTAATTGAAAAAACAAGGAGTTGGTCGTAAAACCCCAACCCTTGATCAACACCAATGGTGGATTTCATCACCACCTTGGCTTAAAATATTACATCATAACCGTCATGACATTTGTAAGGCATAAATCCCCGATGAAAGTTGACCAGGTGTAGAGCAGTTCCCAACACATGAGGATAAGTCTTCTATGGTGAGTGTCATAAATAAGATGATTCCCCTTAAATACCACCTCGTTCCTTGTACCATGTTGCTCTCACATGTGGGGTTTCCCTCACGTGAGGCGGAATATAGAGTTGGTATATCAGCATGGCAATAAGTATATCGAAGGGGCGACCATTTTGGGAGTCATAAGAATATCCATATTGCATTTAAATGTTCTTTACCAAAGCTATCAAGAAACAAACATCAAAACACAGTAAACCATATTTAGGACACACTTTTAATCTATAAACAAGATAATCATTGCGTTGATTGTGTGTTTCCCTTCTATTTAGTGTAGCATAAGAAATCCTGAAGCTAAACGTACATATTTAGGTAAACATCACCATGGTGTACACACCGTAGCCAAGCCCAATAACGAGCGGGAGCTACAAAGAGTGCATAAGTAAGGACCGGTATCGATATAGTCAGGGACTTGGTCATCCCTACCTTGGGCACTTTTGACACACAAGATAGTCCACATCATGCCATTACGAGCAGCGGGACTATAGAGGCACACTGCTGAGGGCACTCACATTCGGCATAGATCCTTCCAAGAGGATGACCTACATGGCACTCAACATAGCTGAGGGCTCCATTAGATGATCATTATGAGTGGCCCTAGTGATGAAGTGCTAGAGCAATAGAGGTCCATAAGGAGGGGCCACATGATTTCTTCATCCCTCCTTTACCCCTTATTTTTGTTAGAAACACTAGACAAAATCTAGAGCATAGGGCTATCCAGGAAATGGCAAGAAAATTCCTACCCACCCCTTTCACACATATGAAAAGGAGTATAAGGAAGACCACTACATTCCTCAAGAGTAGTACACAGTGCAGGAGCGATGCACCTCCGCTTGCTGTATGTCGGGATCACCCATTGAGGTGGAGCCTTGAGTGAATGCTGCTAACCTCGATAGAGAAGCAACCCATAGGGATGCGGGATCTCCATGACTAATATAGAAATGTGGAGAGGCCCATCTAGGCTTCCTAAACTTGTGAAATGACAAACATATTGACTTTGGCATTTGACATGCCTCCCACAGCGCAAATCATGCGGCTCGAGGCAAGATCAACAATACTTAGAGCATGTACTACCTTAGCAAAGAGTGCATTTGTTAGTCAAACAAGCTGGTGCTTCTGCTCTTGTTCACAGAGGGTCTCAACCCCTGCACGTAAGTGAGGGTGTATGAGAGCGCAACCTTCGGTGCGGCTGAAGTCCAATGACATTACAGTGTACCTTCGAGACCTCCTGAACCTGAGCGGAGGCCACTCCCAAAGAATAATGATGGGCACCCCCATGGGTACCCACCCATGGTTTACTTGGTCCTCATCCGAAACACCTTACGAGTCCGGGGCTCCCTATTTGACCACTTGTCGTTGGAAAAACTTGATCAACCAGTTCAAACCATAGTTCTCAATGCGCCAAATCTAAAGAATTTTAGATCACTCACGGTAGGTTCCAAATATGGAAGGGACATGACCTTAATGCATGTTGAAGTTTAAATTCTTGGCGCAAGACCTAATCAACAACAGATGCGCGGTGGACAACCTGGTAGCCAAACAACCAATAGATCGGAGTCTTGAGAGACCCCTACCTACCCATGATGCATAGGCAAAGCCCCTTCAAGTCAATGAGTGCAATGGTGCCCATGTAGGGGTATGTAGGGATGATAAGCATAGTGACTAGGAACAAGAGGTACCCGGAGCTGCCCCTGTGGTGGCCACAGGAGGTTTCCATGCATGCAACCTCAGCTTGCACCCTATACAGCCTCCCCTTCTGACGTGGCCACGATTCGGACTAGACTTAGCCAAAGTCCTAAGGACCACGTCGGCTAGGCTCTCCATATATGAGCTCATTCAAAAGTGTCCCATCGGGAGGCTCTAATGGACATGTTAAAAGCCATGACTACAAACCCCATGAACAGCTCTTTCAGCTAACTTCATGGGACATGTAAAACAATGTATCAACTCGTCATCACCTTTAGAAACCCAAATTAGTGATGACTAGTGATGTGGTGGATCCCACCACACACGTCATTGCATGGGTCAATGGGATTCCATATAAGGGGGTGTTTGGACCATGGCTCATCTAGTAATATCATTACAATAGCGGTGTTGAAATATCTAAAGTTGCAGGCATCTCACAACGCCAGTGGCCTCCACCTATACCCATCCAGGAGCATTGATGTGATATGCTCGATGATTGCTTTATTATCCTACCCATCCAAGTGGGTTAAACCCTAGCTCATACATTGTGCCACATCTTGGAAGGTGATGTGGCCTATAATATCTTCTTTGAGGTGGCCTTGGATAAGGGACATGAAGTGTGTCCCTTAAATAGCCTCATCGGTTCCTAAAGTATACATTTGACGGACAAGTGCCATGTAGTCTGAGCAAACTTAGAGCCCTTCAAGTACTACAATAGTGCAGCTAATGCAATCGACCCTTCAAACAAATGCATTTTGGATTTTCGGTTGAATCCATCTAGCCGAGGTCCGATTTTGTAGGCATCCCCATTGTCAAAGTCCATCAAATCCCAGTGAGTCCATGTAACTCATTTGAATTATTCACCAACAATGCCACCTCTGATGGCTACCAGAAGGACAAGGAAAGAAACCCCTAGAAGAAGGAACCACTCGTCATCTCAACCATATCTCTTGAAGATATGCCTAACCGAATGGAATATGAGATGCCTAGTTCACCCTACATGGAGTGGACTCGGGGAAGAACTCAGTGGCTCCCCCTCAACCACCAACGATCATAGTTGAGATGGCCAAAAATGGCCACAGAGGTATCTAGTGCGGAACATTGTGCCCAACACTACACTTGAGTCCATGCAAGACATGGGGAGACCTCAGCTCCCCATGACTGTGGTTCCTCTAGGTTACCCACATAATAAGACAAAAAAAATTTATGCAGGGGCTGGATTATGGCATTGAACCTTACATGTAAGAATGTGACTATGAAGGCCTTCTTTGGGACGTCAATTATTTGTTAACCTAGAGATCACCTTGAGATATTTGGCCAATGTGATGGCATGGATATAGGTTGGGTAAGTGCTGAGCAAGGAGTGCATGTCTTTTTCCAACTGAGACATCTTGGTAGAGAACATGCGAGGCCTGAGGATAGGCAACAAGGATGGGTTGGCATTAGATCCATCGTCAAATCCTAACACAACATAACCATTGGGAGATTATCTCCCATTACTAACAACCAAGCTTGTTAACCTTAACAATCCTTTCCCTTTGGCTGAAAAGGAGAAATTTTGAGGACTCACAAGGGATATGGACAAGACCAAGAATGGTCTTTAGAAAATGATTCAGAGTACTAGGTAATGCCTTGGGATACTTTCGAGGTTTGATAGCAATCATTCACAAGTGACTCCCATGGATGATTATCATGCAAGCTTCCTAACGATGTTCCCTTTGGATGCTCCAATTGAGCATATGCCACCTCAAGAGAAATCGGTACCCCAAAAAAGAGTGGAAAAACCTCGATGGGACCACATTAATTTTATCAAGCAAGATGAGCCTCATATTTTGCAAACAACTATTGGATCCAATGATAACGTTTGGATCTCAGAGACGATTATGGAGATGAAAGCGAGATGGCCTATCTCAATCATATGTGACATCGACAATATCACTTGGACATAAACAACATGTTTGAACAACTACACATAGGGCCAAGGCATAGGTGGCACCTAAACCGGGAATGCGATTGGACCAGTGTTAGCACCCGCCACTCTAGGTATACGAGAGAATATCTTACGCAGAGACCTTATGGGAGCCACCATCAGTGCCTAGGGTGAACCCTGTCTTTTATCACACATAGGGCTGATCCATTTGTGCTAGTACCCATAGGCTGAATCTGGGACACAAATATCACCTAGGATGTCAGAAGTAACCACACCCGCGGTAATGGAGACCAAAGTCATTTCATTAACATGATCTCCATTGACTTAACCGCCCCGATACACAATATGGTCGACCCAACATGAGCCATTGCAACCCTGAATCTGAATGCTATAGGCTGAGGATCGCAACGACACTGCTACCCATCCCCATCAGTTACTAGCCTTGCGGTGGGATGTTCCATTTCACCCAGAGGTTAGACTCACGATTTCTTCCATGTTGAAGAGGAACCCAATGTTTCGAATAATGATCTAAATTTAGTAAATGACATCCACAGTTTAACTCCACACTAGTTGGAGGATGGGTCACATGTTAGTTGAGAGCGGCCCGACATAGACTCGACTCTAATCAAACTTGAATTACAAATCATCAAAATTTGGGTGTAAGTCTATCCCTCGAAAAATAATCAAACTTCATTGGCCTTATCAAAGAGAAGAAGAGAAGTTTTGCATGGTCCTAAAAGACATGTCGAGGCTAGATAAAGTAGCTAGTCATGCATAATCTTACCGCTTGATCGACGGTCGAGCAGTGAAGCAAAAACATGTAAGATGCATCCAATAGTAGCCTTAATGGTCAAATACGAGCTTCAGCTATTGGATGCATGGTTAGTTATGCATGCATTACCCACCATGGTTGTCTAACATGGTGCTTATCAAAAAATCCCCGATGGGAGGATCGCATATGCGCAATTTTCCAAGATCTAAAAAAAGTGAGTCCTAGGGATGATTTCCCCTTGGTAAGCATCGACGCATTGAGTAAACCTTCACAATGGGCCATGAAATGTTTTCTCATGGATGGTTTCTTGGGATACAATCGAGATTTGTATTAATCCCTAGGACCAACTAAAAATAACATTCACAACGCCTTGGGGACATTTTTTTATAAGGTCATGCCCTTTGGCCTTAAAAATTCTGGTGCCACCTACCAACATGCCATGATATACATCTTCCATGATCACATGCATAAAACTTTGGAATATTACATGCATGATTTTTTGGCCAAATCTCTTTTGTGCCTGAATCATCTTATGACTTAAGCAAGATCCTGATTGCATCATTGAACATAAAGTGGACTAAACCCCAAGAGGTGCATATTTGGTCATACATATAAATCTTGGGTTACACAATCTCCAAACAGGGAATCGAAGTAGACCCACCAAGTCACGGCCGTCCTCGAAATGCTTCCCCCAACTACCATCATGGATTAGAGGCTTTGTAGGGAAGGTCACTGTATCAATCAAGCGCTTCATAGCACAACTATCTAACAAGTGCCAGCCCATGAATAAAACATTGCACAAGGAGGTAGCATTCATTGGGATGACAGGTACCAGTCAACCTTTGATGATATTAAACAATACTTGGTTTCATCTAGTATTGGCACCACCTGAACCTAGGAGTGTCATTCTACTTATACATATTAAGCTACTAGGTGGAACTAGGCGCCATGCTATCCCAAAAAAAATGAACTACACAAAGAATAGGCTACTTACTATCTGCTTATACCACAGTTAGTTATGAACTTAACTATGCATACATTGAGAAGCTTTGCTTGGCGGTGGTGTTTGAGCAAAAAAGCTATGCACTACATTCTTAATAGTACCATTGTGTCTAATGAGAATCCATTGCGATATGATGAGTGTACTTATCATAGTAGCAGCACGACAAAATGGATCATGTTTTTGATGAAGTTTGACCTAGAATTCATTGGATATAAATCCACTGGTCGATGTCACGAGTCAACTAGTAGAATATCTCACGAAGACAATCGGCCTACGACCATACCTTACCTAATGATGGGGTCTTCCATGTTTCGAAATTCGCGATTCCAGCTGATCTGAGTCACGGGCTAACATGACCCTATTCTTCAATGGTTCGAAATGTGAGCAAGGAGGTGGCATGGGAATTGTATTCTTCCACTACGTAAAGGGGCTCCAATACCTCTATAATTTCGTTTCCCATGCACCAACAGCGATGCAGGCTAAGCCTTGCTCATAGGTCTTGATTAGCAACAATCACCATGAACATCAAATGTTTAAACATCTTTGGTGATTCATTGTTAATTGTCAAATCAAGTCAAAAGGGATATTCAAATATAAATGCCAGTTATGCAGGCCTACAAAGCCCTTGTGGACAAATTCTTGGCATAGCTTAAATAATTACGACATCGAGGCACTCCCTCGATCATCAAATAATTTCTGTGGGACACTATGGCCTCCTTGGGAATTATATCATAAAGACCCTTTTGGTGAGATAGCACCAACCATTCATGTAAAACATTATTACAATCTATGATGGAGCGTGCAAGCTCTAACGCTAATGTCGGGAATCCACCTAATCCCGATTGAACCATCTCGAGATAGGTTCTACGGAATCCCCGATTATTTGATTCACATAACTAGGGTCCTTGTTCTTCCTAACCCCTCTTAATAACAACACAATGCTATTTTACAAGTTCTTTCTGCTCAGAATTTTCTATGGATGAACTTTAAAGAGGGATTGGCCATTCATACCATCGAGTTTACGATAGGGATTGGTACACACCGTATGGATTACCTCAAGCCTAGTTAACCTCCTGCCGGATTGACACAAGCCATGAAAATATCATTTAAATAGAAAGTGACAAAACATGTCTTGCTGAGACATTTTGTATCCTTGAGCTATGATGAGTCTCCTCATTACTTGGACAGAGTCCAGTGGGTGATCACGAGCACGATGTTATGTGCGGTGTCCACTTGAGTGGTATGGCCATCACAAAGCACATTCTTCGCATGGACTATTATTGGCCATACTTAGAGTGATATTGTTGCACATATGTAAAGAAGTGTGTGAAGTGTCAACACCATGCTAATTTGACACATGTACCTTCTCGGACAACGTACCAGCAGTCGATTGACTTGGCCTTTTTGTAGTGGGGCTTCGGTATAATTGAAAATATCTCACCCCTACGTGATCGAGTCATCACCGTTCATCATAACAGCCACAAAGTACTTCACCAAGTGGGCGGAAGCAATTTCGCTAACCTCTAAGTAGATTTCACATTAGAGTTTATTTTACATAACATCATATGTCGTTTTGGTATTCCATTCAGGATCATCTCGGATAATGGGACGTCATTCAAAGATAAATATGTAGGTACTTTGACCACAAAGTACAAAATTGCTCTGAGTTTTCAACACCCCTATTATCCAGGAAAATGGGCAAACAAAGGGTCAAACAACGCTAGTGACCATCCCAAAGAAGACCATAGTAGACAGTCATGAGATGCAAAGCACATTAAATCCTTTGCTGCCCTATGGGCTTATCACACCTGTGTTATTACACCCACTAGGGCAAACTCCATTTTTTCTAGTGTATGGCTCCAAGGTGTCATGCCTCTCGGGGTTGAAATCCTTCCTTTGTGCATTCGAATACAATGGTTCATCCATGATGACATTGTATGGCATGCCGGTTAGACCAACTTACATTGCTCTATGAACGATGCGTCAATGCTCTCAAGCATTCACGTATCTATCAAGAGTGACAAGAAATCATAAGTCATGAAGGTTCACCTAAGGGACTTTCGGAGTTGGTGACTTGGTCTTAAAAGAGAACCAACGAATTCTAATTTGCTTTACTATAAGGGAAAATTTCATGACAAAGCTGGTTGGGTCCCTATGTGATTGACGAGTAAAATAGGACTGAGATATGCAGGCTGACTCTCTTGAAGGAATCAAGAGATAGAACCGTTGAACATCATTCATTTGAGGCCCATTCCATATTTAAGGAGTCATGGCCCACCCAAATGTTTCCAGGATTCCCACAAATCGCTTGGTCAACCCCAAAAATGCCCCAAAGGTATCCATAAACCCTTTGAGAATGAGCTTCCAGCTCAAGGGTTACCATAACCACTTTGTCAAAATAAATATTCAAAAACAAACAAAAATAGTAAAATCATCAAAAATAAACAAATTACATCTCAATTCCATGCATACTCGTAAAAATCAAAAAACAAAAATATAGGACATTATGGGCATCGCATCCACATTGCATATTTGTTTGGTCTGTACATGTCACAAGCACCATATCTTTATGTAATTGCTAGGCAATTCCATCATTTTCCACATTTTTTTCATTTTATAAACACCTACATCCCGAATAACACCATCCTCATTTTTAGCGCCAGTCCGGTTGTCTCCTAATGTATACAGAGGTTTTCATCATTTATTTGTCTTTAAATTTCCAACCAAAAGCTTGTAAAAAGTTAAACATATTTTACAAGGAAAAGTTTTTAGCTGCTAGGACTACCATAGAGTGAAATATTAGCACACTCTCATCCCCACGACGAATGGTTCAAGAGTGCTGAGAATTGACAAAGGACAAGCTCTTCCCCATCATTTCCCCCTAATAAATAGTGGTTTTCACCACTAGCAAAAATCATAATCATCGTTGGTCCCCAAAACCGTAGGGATTTGTACTACACACCTCGCGAAAAGGATGGGTAGTCATCCCCAAGGCCTAAAAGACCAATGCCATTCCAAATAAAAATCCCAAAAATCCATCATCACGAACATCTCCAATCACCTTTGGTCTCCAATCGTAAGTTGTACTACACACCCACGAAAGGATGCGTAGTCATACCCAAGGCCTAAAATATCAATGCCCTTCATAATATCCCTAATCCCATTTGGTTCCCAAAGTCATAAGGACTCATACTACACATCCATAAACCGGGATGCAGGTAGTCATCCCCAAGGCCTAAAATGATCAATGCCATTCTGAGGCAAAAACCTACAGCTCAGCCCTTACAGCTCAAATGTAAAAATCGATAATAGTGGTTATCACAGCTGTTAAATCCCTTAACTCAAAAATAAAAACAAAGAATAAAAATAAATAGTGATTTTAATCACTATGTATCTAGAAACAAAGTATCCTAACACATTGAGTAAATAAAATGGCTTTGAACTTGATCTTAAGATTCTAGTGATTGAAAACCCTCAGGTGATCCTCTTGGTTTGAGTGGATAACCTACTGTGACCAGGCGGTATTCTAAACGCATGACGATATGTCTATCACATTAGCTGCGTGTGAAGCGGTTCAATGTTTGTGTGGATGAACTAGCTTATGGTACCTTAGATTGTCCCATGGATTAATCTTACTAAATACAACAACGAGTTAGTGAATAGTCAGGTGAGTCATAATTAAAGAGGTTTGGTTGACGACCTATAGCGCGATGGCGGTATCTAACAAATACCACATAAACGAACTCAATTGCACACACGGGGGATGTGAGATAACTTGGTTAAACTCAAGTCGATTTATACCTTGTTCTAAAGTCTTACGAGATAAATGTCTGAGTCTTGGCTAGCTAGTTAAAATATCAGAATCTTAGAAATGCTTAACTACATTTTAAAAACAACTAGAACATTCCATTAACACATCTTTATCAAATACACAAAATACAAAAATAATTATCACTTTAAAAGTCATTCCAACAAAAACTATCCGATGAATATGTAAGCTGATCTCAAATCCTTATATAGTCTAGGTGCCCATAGAGGCAAGTTATCAACAACTCATTTCATTCATTTTGTAACCATACATCATATAATTAGACACATCACATTCATAATACCACATGCATACATCATCATAAGCTCATATTCTTTTTAATGAAAAACAGCCATGATAAGTGTACATACACTAGGAAAGTCATATATATATATATCATCAAAAAAAATAACAGTAGGCTACCAAAAACCGGTTCTTTGACCTACTTAAAAACAAAAACTCATGGCTCACCCAATGCCCTAGGGCATCGGCCACCATGATCCATCGGGATCGATGCGGCAAGGAACTACCCCGTGGTGTGGGTCCTATGGGACCCCTGGGGTGCTCTTGCTAGCCCCCACATCCTGCCTACTAGCGCCTCCCTCATCCAATCGCTGTCTGTTGAGAGGATGCTAACTACTCAATATCACTCCCTCTCGGCGGCGATAATCCACATTCGCTAAACATAGGGATCCACCGTGCAAAGGGTGGCTAATCTCTGCCTCGAGCTCAATCGATGCTGCACCAGAGTCCATCTCAGTGATACATGGAGCAAATTCTCATTGCACTATGTCAACTATGTTTTGTAGGAGATCCCTCTCACGTAACATTAGTATCCCCATCCTGTCGGTGATCGCGGCCCATGTGTTCTCTGCGCTACTAAACGCATTCACGGGAATCCCTCTCTTGTAGTGCATCCCCAAGCTCCTCATCCCACATTTGGACGGCACACCTCTAATCATGCATTCTCGGTACACAACCTCAAATATCCTTGAGACTTCATGGGCGTGGCATCTTCAAAACAATAGCCTTCTCGACTCCTTGCTCTAGGATGTCCTGCGCCATGCGCCCGATCTAGAACCCCAGAATATCCACCTCTACCATGTCCACATCCTTGGGCGAGAACCTCCAAGCCCTCTCTGGATGCCTCATCATCACCTTACTTCTTGCTACCTTTGTGCCCCCTAGAGGCCCCTAGCCTTGCCATCCTTTATGAGTCCACCCACTTGGTCATACTTAGTGGTAACCACCATGTCATCCATATGCGAGATGTCAATCAACTGTGTCTGAATCCTCACATAATGATGTAATAATTGGCCCGGACTTGAGTCCCTCTCATCCCCCCCCGGCATCGATAGATCAAGGGCTCACCTAGACAACCCCCTAGCACACCCCAAACTATCGTGTCCCACTAGCAATACGAGAATAAGTCTGCTCGATCAAGTGTCAACCAATCGGCCACATCCCCATGCAAACCCATACGTATCCACTCTCTAGCCTCGAGCGGGGTTGAGACCGGTCTCAATAGGGGCACCAAAAACTCCCTTGGAGTAAGGCAGGAGTGAGGCATCGGCATAGTGCCCTATGACACTTGCACACCGCAAACTTTTGTCCCTACTCCTCATACTCCACCACAATGCCACAGCCACCTAATTTCTTAGTATACCATCTCACCAAGTCATCATGGTAGCCCCTGACCTCTCCCTTTGCTATGTGCTACCAAGCCCAGCCATATAACAAGTAGCTACACCCCGTCCTTACGCCGACAACGGACCTCTTATGACTCATCGTAGAGCTATGATAGCGAGTCTATCCCCATCTCATGATCATAAAATTGCATCTATAGGACACTCCATAGCCTGAAAACCACCTCCAATAGGTTCCACGAGAACCTCACACAAAGAGTTGGGTGAAGCATGTTGGAAATGAGGCCGATAGGTATGGCATGCCTCTCCAAACACACCCATCTCTAACCACCATCGAACCAAAGGCCACCAATCAGCAATCACCTCTACCCTCTCTTGGGTTGAACACACCCAACTATCCCCATGCTCCAGATCGGTGTGGATGTGCACCTCCACTAATCTATAGCATCATCTTGATCGACGGTTCATCTATGAGTGAAGAATCGATATATATCCTCAAGGTCATTGTCATATCCCCTTTTGGGATATGGAGGTGTTGGTCCAAGGATCCCATAAATTGATCGGGGCCTTCATATAGGCCTGATCCCCGACCATAGGCTCTAGCAAAGTCACCTGCTTGAGCCCAAGGGCATCAAGCCACTCCCAGTTAGTCAAATTCAGTGCCTCCCATGCTTTAGTAAAAACCGTGGGAACACGGTACTGGCTCTTCACAACCTGTGCAAGAAAATAACACAAAAACATTAAAATCATGAAAAACGGTATAGCAATAACATGCATAAACAACAATGCATAAAATAAGGTATAGCTAAAAATAGACAAATAATGAAGAATTATTCACAAAAATTCATAAAATTCAAAAATAGTTTTTCGATTTCCTAGGATTTTTAAATCTAAAGGTAAGCTGATAAATTAAAAACAAACAAAACAATTCAAAAAATAATTTGTCAGTCCTAGGGTTTTAAATCAAGCTAATAAATTAAACAAACAAAAAATAATTTTGTTAGTCTTAGGGTTTTTAACTCTAAGTTCAAGCGATAAATTAAACAAAAAAAATTCAAACAACGTTTTTAGTCCACAGGGTTTTTAACTCTACATCTACAATGATAAAAATTTAAAAACAAAAAAATTCAAAACATTGTTTGTCGATTCGTAGGATTTTTAAATCTAACGTTAGTGATAAATTAACGAAAATACAATAAAAATCAAAAACACCGTTTGGCTGAGTCATGAGGTTTTTTAACTCTAAAACTGATAAATTAAAAAAAAACAAAACCATTCAAAACAACGTTTATGAGTCCTAGGGTTTTAACTCTACGTCTACTGTGATAAACTAAAAACAAAAAACAAAACATTGTTTTTAGTTCCTAGGATTTTTAAATCTAACGGTCAGGCGATAAATTAAACACCAGAAACACAAAAAAATCAAAACACATTTGTGATCCTAGGGTTTTAACTCTAAATTGATAAATTAAAAACGAAACCAAAACAATTCAAAAAATAATTTGTCCAATTCTAGGGTTTTAACTCTACACGCGATAAATTAAAAACAAACAAAAACAACAAAAATAAGCGGTTGAGCTACATTTTTAAATATTAGTTTCCTACATTTTCTAACCTAAGTTTTTGATCTTTTATTCTAAACTAGGGTTAAGCAATTTTTTAGGTTACATTCTAACCCTAAATTTTAGCTAAAGTTTAAACTCTTTGATCTTTGTTATAGGGTTAACTAGGTTTTAAGTTAAGTTTTGATTTTTTTTTAGACTAGGGTTTCTTTTAGATTATCACAAATGCCAAATCCACATGGTTTCCACTAGGGTTTCAACCTAAAGTTTTAATGAAGCCATAAAACTAAAATTCACACATCACAACACACATTTTCGTAGGGTTTTCATTTTATTTTTGAAAAACAAAATACAAAAGGAAAAACAAATAACTTATGGTTTTTAATGTTTTGCACCATAAATAGGAAAGGCACTCATTGGTCTCATCGGCTCCAGATTGATGATCCGATCCGTGAACTCATGGTGGGGGAAAAATTTTGGCGCTTGCTTCACAAAATTGGCCTCCTTCTCGGAAGCTCTAAATTTGAAAAACAAGTCAAATGGCCCAAATCCTAGTTTTGGCCCTTAAATAGGATTTTTGAGCCTGTAATCATTCCTACCTAGGATAGCCTCTAGTTGCTTTCGTACCACCTTTGGGACGATTACTAAATAGTATTCATCCCACCAAGGGATGATTACTAAGTAAAATTTCAAAACAACAAGCACACAAAATGCACCCAAAACATTGATAAAGTTGTCCATGTAGTAATTTTGCACTTGACGTATAGGCATGCAAAATAGACGTTGGGGGTCTAAAATTATCACAATCCTACTCCCTAATAAGCCCCATAGCCAGAATACTCCTGGAGGGCCCGAATTTTGACAATTTGAGCTCAAAATGAGTCACAAAGGGTCAAACCCAACCAAAAATAGCAATAACATTTATGACAGAAAACCTTTGTGACATTCTGGAATCCAAAAAATGTAGATATCACAAATTTTGCTCTACTACACTAATAAGTCTATTTATAGCTAGACCACTCCATGTGGGAGAATTTTTGACAATTTAGCTCCAAAATGAGTCACAAAAGGGTCAAAACCCAACAAAAATAACAATAACATTCTTGAGAGCAGGTGCATTTGTGCTGAAATTCTTGGCATATCAAAATAGACATGAGCCTAGATTATGGCATTGAACGTTACAATAACCAAGAATATGAATATGAAGGGCCTTTTTAAAGGACATCAATTATTTGTCCAACCTAGACTTCACCTTGAGATATATGGCCAATGTAATTGGCATGGATATGGGTTGGGCGGTATGAGCAAGAGTGCATGTCCTTTGCCAGTTGAGATATCAAATTTCGTATGAAAAGTCGGGAGTAGGGTTCCAACCACCCCTTGCCCATTGACATCTTGGTAAAGAACATACGGAGGCCCTAAAGGATAGGCAACAAGGATGGGTTGGCATTAGATCCATACGTCGATCCCTAGCACAACATATACATTGGGAGATTATCTCCCATTGCTGTCCTTGGCTTTGTCCCGGCCTTCACAACCCCTTCCCTTAGGTGAAAGGGAGGGTGAGGACTCACATACAAGAGGGATATGAGCAAGACCAAGAATGGTCTTTAAAAAATGATTCAAAGTACGAGGTAGTGCCTTGGGATCCTTTTCGAGTCCAATAAGCAATCATTCACAAGTGACTCCCATGGATGATTATTAGGCAAGCTTCGGCAATGTTCCCTTTGGATGCTCCAATTGAGCATATGCACACCTTGAAGAATCAGGTCCCCAAGCAAAGGGTGGAACAACCTGCGATGGGACCACATTAATTTGCTCGAGAGCAAGATGAGCCTCATATGTTGTAAACAACTATTGGAACCAGTAGAGGCCTTTGGATCTACGATAGTGATTATGAAGATGAAACTAAGATGGCCTATGTCAATCATATGTGACAATAGCAATATCCCTTGGACATAAACAACATGTTTGAACAACTACACATAGGGCCAAGGCATAGGTGGCACCTAAACCGGTGCGATTGGACCAATTCGCACATACACTCCGGGTATATAGAGAACATCTTCTACATGGAGACCCTATAGAGCCATCGGTGCCTAAGTAGACCATTTATCCTCTTATCCACATAGGGCCGAATCCATTTGTGCAGCACCACGAGAATAGATATGGAGCACAAATATCACCTAGGATGTCAAGAGTAAGCACACACTTGATAATCAGGACAAAAGTCATTTTATTAACATGATCTCCATTGACTTAACTTCCCCCATACAATCTAGTCGACCCAACATGAATGGTGCATCTAGACCCCAGATACTATAGGCTAAGGATGTGCTTGACTGCCATCCCCATCAGTGCTAGCCTTATGATGGGATGTTCCATTTCAACCAAGGATAGACTCAAAATTTCTTCCTGTCTTTGAAGGAACTAACGATTTGACGATGATCTAAATTTAGCAAATGATATCCACATGATTCCAACTCCCCGGTTGGAGGATGGGTCACACATGTTAGTCGAGGAGAAGGCGACGTAGACATCGTCTAATCCAATAAATTTGCCAAATCATCAAGCTAGGGGTAAGTCTATCCCTAGAAACAATCAAACACTACATTGCACTTATCAAAGAGAAGAAGTAGGTTTTTGCATGGTCCTACAAAGACATGTCGGGGCTAGATCGTAGCTAGTCATGCATAATCTTATGCTTGATCATAAGTCAAGCGATGAGAAGCAAAAACTATGTGAATGCATCCAATAGTAGCCTTAATGGTCAGTAGCGAGCTACGAAAGCTGTTAGATGCATAGTTTGTTATATTGCATTACCCACCATGGTTGTCTAACATGGTGCTGATCAAAAAACTAGATGGGAGGATTTGCATATGCACCAATTTTTAAGATCTAAAGAGTGAGTCCTAAGGATGACTTCCATTTTTTGAGCATCGATGCATTGGTAAGCAGCTACGGTGGGCCATAGTACTTTCCATCATGGATGGTTTCTTGGGATACAATTAGATTTGTATTTATACAGGACCAGCTAAAAATAGTGTTCTGAGCGCCTTGAGGGGACATTTTTTTATGAGTCTGCCCTTTGGCCTTAAAGCATTTGTTGCCACCTACCAACGTGCCATGATGTACATCTTCCATGATGCCCATAAAACTTTGGAATATTGTGGACCAGTTTTTTGGCCAAATCTCTTTCGCCTAGTCATCTGGCAGCTTAAGCAAGTCCTCGATGCCTCATTGAACATAAAGTCGAGACTAAACCCCAAGTGCATATTTGGTGTCACATACAGAAATCTCTGGTTGTACATAGTCTTGAGCAAAGGAATACGAGGTAGACCCACACACAAAGTCAAAGATTCCTTGGAATGCTTCCCCCAGCTTCTATCAGCGAGTTTAGAAGCCTATAGGAAAGGTCACATCAATCAAGCGCTTCATAGCACAACTATCCGACAAGTGCCAACCCATGAATAAATTATTGCACAAGGGGTTGCATTTCATTGGGATGACAGTGCCAGGTCAACCTTTGATGATATTAAACAATACATGGCTTCTGCTTGATGTTAACCACCTGAACTAGGAGTGTCATTCTACTTATACATGTTAGCTACTAAGGTGTGGGGCGGGGCTTCATGCTATTCCAAAAAAATGAACTACACAAATAACGAGGCTACTTACTATCTGTTTGCAATTTGTTAGGAACTTAACTATGCATACATTGAAGCTGCACTTGGCGAGTGGTGTTTGTGACAAAAAGCTATGCCACTACATGTAAGTAATACGACGTATGTTGTGTCGAAAGAGAATCCATTGTGATACATGATGAGTTGTACTTATGTAGTAGCAGCGCACGACAAAATGGATCATGTTTTTGATGAAGTTTGACCCAGAATTCATTGGATATAAATCCATAAAAGTTCAAGTGTAAGATCAACTAGTAGAGGCTCCTGTTGAAATCAGCCTACGGCCATAGAACTACACGATGATGGGGTCTTCCATGTTTGAGAATTGCGGATTCCAATGATCATGAGTCATGAACTGACATAATACAGCTCTTCAATGATTGAAATGTGAGCAAGGAGGTGGCATGGGAATTGTATTCCTTCACCTTGCCAAGGGCTCCAATACCGTCCATCATTTAAATTAGATTTCTCGTGCACCAACAGCAATGCGGAGATACGAAGCCTTGCTCATAGGTCACGAGACAACAATCACCATGAACATCAAATGTTTAAACATATTTGGTGATTCATTGTTAATTATCCAATCAAGTCAAGGGATGTTCGATTATAAATTCCCGACATGCGAGGCCTACAAAGCCCTTGTGGACAAATTCTGGCACGACTTAAATGGTATGACATCGAGGCACTTCCTGAGTCATCAAATCATTTTGCGGACACTATGGACTCATGGGGTCACTATCCATAAGACCCTTCGATGAGATGACAACCATTCATGTCAAAACATTACTGCGTGTCTGATGGAGCGTGCAAGATCTAGACTAATTTCGGGAATCCACTGATCCAGTTGAACCGACTCAGGGATGCGGAGTTCCTCTCGAATCCATGATTATTTGATTCACACCAACTAGGGGTCCTTGTTCTCCATAACCCATTTTAATAGCAACACAATGCTATTTCACACAAGTTCTTTCCTACTCGGCTTTTGCTATGGATGAACTTCAGAGGGGATGATTTGTTCATACCATCGAAGGTTTCTAATCAAAGATTAGTACACCCATTAGGGATTACCTCAAGCTAGTTAACCTCCTACTTGAGTTGACCTGACAACGAAAATATCATTTAAATAGAAAGCAACAAAGCATATACTTGCTGGAGACATTTTATATCATCCAAGCCTGTGAGCGAATCCTCCTTCGTTGCTTGGACTATGATCGCAGGTGATCACCAGCCCATTATGACATGTGCGGTGTCCACTTGATGGTATGGCCATCACTGAAAGCATTCTTCCGCATAGGCTATTGTGGCCATACTTAGAGTGATATTGTGCACATATATGAGAGTGTGTGAAGTGTCAACACCATGCTAATTTGACATATTAATACCTTGCGGCCTTGCAACCGATCTAGTGGCTTGGCCTTTTTGTAGTGGGGCTTCGATATAATTGAATCTCAATATGTCACATCGGAGTCGTCACACGTTTGTCATAATAGCCACAAAGTACTTCACCAAGTGGGTGGAAGCAATTTAAAGCTAACCTCTCATTTGAACCTACATTGCAGGGAGTTTATTTACATAACATCATATGTTTTGTATTCCATCAAGATCATATCGGATAATGGAACATAATTCAAGAATAAATATGTGCGTGCTGACCACAAAGTACAAAATTTAGCATGATTTTCAGCACCCTATTATCCACGAGGCAAATGGGCAAGCGAGAGGCATCAAACAAAATGCTAGTCGCCATCCTCAAAAAGACCATTGTAGAATAGTCATAAGGATTGGCAGCTTCAAATCTTGCTTGCTCTATGGGCCTACCGCACTAGTATTCGAACACCCACTAAGGAAACTCCATTTCTTTGGTGTGGCTCAAATTTGTCATGCCTCTCGAGTTGGAAATCCACTTCCTATGCATTTCAATGCAAGAGTTCATCCATGATGACATGCTGAAAGGCTGAGTTAGATCAACTTCGTTGCTCTATGAACGATACGTCAATGCTCTCAGGCATTCCAGTATCTATCGAGAGTGACTTAAAGAAATCATACAACATGAAGGTTCACCTAAGGGACTTTAGGGTTGGTGACTTGGTCTTAAAGAGAACCAACCAATTCTAATTTGTCGCCCCATCTAAGGGACAATTTCATGACAAGCTGGTTATGTCCCTATGTGATTGACAGTAAAATAGGACCTGACCGAATTGGCTTGACTTTCTTGAAGGAATCAAGGAGATAGAACCCTTGAACATCATTCATTTGAGATCCCATTTCCATATTTAGAAAGTCTTAGCCCACCAAATGCTCTAAGGGATTCCCACAATCGCTTGGTCAACCCCCAAAAATGCCCCAAGATTATCCATAAACCCTTCCCAATTCAAACAAAAAATAAAAGGGTTACCATAACCACTTGGTCAAAATAAATATTCAAAAACAAACAAAAATAGTAAAATCATCAAAAATAAACAAAAAAATTACATCTCAATTCCATGCATACTCGTAAACATCAGAAAAACAAAAATATAAGTTGCATTAGGCATCACATCCACACATTGCATATTTGTTGGTCATACATGTCACAAGCACCATATATGTAATTGCTAGGCAATTCCATAATTTTCCACATTTTTTCATTTATAAAAACACATACATCTGAATAACACCATCCAATTTTTAGCATAGTCGATTTGTCTCCTAATGTATATGGGGTTTTAAGTAATTTAAATTTGTCTTTAAATTTGACCAAAAAGCTGCAAAAAGTTAAACAGATTTTACAAGGAAAAGTTTTACTTGGATCACGCCTCGTTATGTAACATCCCTACAATTTAAAACACGCTAAAATAATTCCCAAGTTGTGTGAATGCAGAAAACCTACAAAGCGGTCTAGGGATACCATAGGTGAAAGATTAGCCTTCTCATCCCCCTGCGTGAATGGTTCCAAGAGTGTTGAGAATTGATAAGGATGACTCTTCCCCATCAACCCTAATAAATAGTGCTTTTCACCACTAGCAAAAATCATAATCATCGTTGGTCCCCAAAGTCACTTAGGTTTTGTACTACACACCCTAACAAGGATGGGTAGTCATCCCCAAGGCAAAGGACCCGATACCATTCAAAAGCAAAATCCCAAAAAGCCATCATCATGAACATCTCCAATCACCTTTGGTCTCCAAATTCATAAGGATTCGTACTACACACCCACGAAAGGATGGGTGGTCATCCCAGGCCTAAAATATCAATGCCCTTCCTTCACAATATCCCTAATCCCCTTTGGTTCCCAAATATGTAGGGATTCATACTACACATCCATTAAATAGGATGGTGAAGTCATCTAGACCTAAAAGGATCAATGCCATTCACAAGCAAAAAACCTACAAGCTCCAACCTTTAGAAGCTCAAAATGTAAAATCAAATAATAGTGTTTATCACAACTATTCAAAATCCTTGCTCAAAAATAAAAACAAAAGAAGAAAAATAAATGTGATTTTCCATCCCACCTGTATACGAAAACAAATATCCTAACACATTGAGTAAAATAAAATAAGCACGGAACTTGAATCTAGAATTCTCGGTAGTTGAAAACCTCTAGGTGATCCTCATTACGGGTTTGGTGGGCCATTTCTGCAATGTGTTATTCTAAATGCATGACGATATGTCTATCGAATTAGCTTTGCGTGTGAGTAGACCAATGTTTGCATGTGGATGAGCTAGCTTATAGTACCTTAGATTGTCCCATGGATAATCTTACTAAATACAACAACGATGTTAGTGGAGCTAATTTAGGTGATCCTCTGGGTATGGGTTTGGTTGTGGCTATGGCATTGGCAGTATCGACCGATACCACATAAACGAACTCAATTGCACACATAGGGATGTGAAATAACTTGGTTAAACTCAAGTCTAATTTATACCTTGTTCAAAAGTCTTACGAGATAAATGTACAGTCTTGGCTAGCTGAACTAAATATCTAAATCTCAGAAAAGCTTAACTGTTTTAAAAACAACTAGACATTTCATTACGTACATCACCATCAAAAAATATGCAAAATACAAAAACAAATTTTTCACATGCAAAGTCATTCAACAAAGCCATCCCATAAGTATAGCAAGCTAGTAAATCTTATATAGTCCATGGTGCCATCGACAAGTTATCAACAACTCATTTGCATTCATTCCATATGCATACATCATATAATTAAACACATGGCATTCATAATACCACATGCATACATCATCATAAATAACTATGCAATAGAAAAACAAATCATGAAAAGTGTATACACACTAAAGAAGTCATACGTGACATATATATCATCAAAAAAAATGCTTTTTCAATAGGCTACAATAAATCGGTTCTTTGACCTCACAAAAAAACAAAAACATATGAAACCCCAAGCCTAGGGCATCGACCACCATGATCATGCGGGATCAATGTGGCGGGAACTACCACTCACGTTGTGTGGGTCCTATGGGACCCCTCGGAAGTAATTTGCTACTAGCCCCACATGTATACCTACTAGTGCACTCCCTCATCAATCGCTCTAGGCGAGAGGATCGCAGCTACTCAATATCGCTCCCTCTCGAGGCGACACGATGATCCGCCCGCTAAACATAGGGATCCACCTATCAGAGGTGGCTAATCTCTCAGCTCCAAACGATGCTACAAGTCCATCTCCCGTGATGATACATAGAAAAATTCTCATTGCACTATGTTAGCTATGTACCAATGAGATCCTCTCTCACCTGTATCGGTATCCCCATCCTGTTGATGGTACATAGCCCATGCATTCTCTCGCTCTACCAGGCTTGCATTCATGGAGATCCCTCTCTTCTGGTGCATCCCGACTCTACATCCTGCATCTAGAGTAGCCCCTCCAATCATGCATTCTCGTGCTCCTTGCCTCAATATCCCTCAAGACTTCACAGAGGCATTGGCATCTTGGAACTGCGACTGCTACGACTCCCATTGCTGGTCACGTCTGCATACTCAGGTTGAAGTCTAGAACCCCAAAATAATCCACCTCTACCATCAGTATCCTCGAGGAGAACCTCCCAGCTCCTCTCCACGATGCCTCTCTGTCATCACCCATTGCTGCATAACCACCTCTGTGCCCCCTAGAGGCCCTAGCCTTGCCATCATTGCAAAGTCCACCACTTTGGTCATACTCGGCGGTAACCACAACGTCATCCATGTGAGATATCAATGTATTTGAATCCTCATCCGATGATGTAATGATTAGCGGACAGTCTCTGTCCCCAACATCGATAGATCAAGGGCTCACTAGACAACCCCTAGCACACAAAGCTATCATGTCACCCCACCTAACCAGCCAGGAAGAACTCCTTCCTCGATCCGGTGTCAACCAATCAACCACCTCCCCCATGCGAACCCATCGTAGCCACTCTCTAGCCTCGGGCTAGGGTGAAGCAGTCTCGGTAGGGGCACCAAAAGGCCTTCCTTAGAGCAAGTAGGGGCGAGGAATGGGCATAGTACCCTATGACACTTTCCCACCGCAGACTTTGTCCCTACTCCTCATACCACCACCATAATACCATGTTACCTAATTTCTTGGTCTCCATCTCCACAGAGTCATCATGGTAGCCCCACAAGCCTCTCCAACGCCTATGTGCTACCAAGCCCCCGACATGCAACAAGTAGCCACCCAATCCCCTTACGCGACAACGGACCTCATCTGACTCATCGTAGAGCTATGATAGCAAGTCTATCCCATCTCTTGATCATTAGGTGCTCTATAGGACACTCCACCAACACAGACGACCACCTCCAATGGGTTCCTGAGAACCTCACACAAAGAGTTGGGTGACATGTTGGAAATGAGGGGCGTCGATATAGCATGCCTCCTCCAAAACACACCCATCTCTAACCACCATCGAAACCAAAAGGCCACCAATCTAGCAATCACCCTCTACCACTCTCCTTCAGGTTGAACACACCCAACTCCTCCCCATACTCGGGTAACGTGTCGAGTAATGCTATCCACCGATCACCGAACGTCGTCACAGTCGACGGTTCATCTATCAAAATTCAAAGAATCGATATATATCCTCAAGGTCATTGTCATATCCCTTTTTGGGAGATGGAAGGTGTTGGTCCAGGGGATGGTAAATTTATCGGGGCCTTAATGGGCCTAATCCCAACCATAGGCTCACAGCCAAGTCCTGCTTGATCCCAAGGGCATCAAGCCACTCCCGATCAGTCAAAGTCGGTGCCTCCCGTGCTTCGAGTAAAAATCATTGGGCACCGGTGCTGACTCTTCACAACTAGTGCAGTAAAATAAGACAAAAACATTAAAATCATGAAAAATGGTATAGCAATAACATGCATATATAGCAATGCATAAAACAAGGTACAACTAAAAATAGACAAATAACGGGCGACCAAATTCACAAAAATTCAACAAAACTTCAAAAATAGTTTTCGATTTGCTAGGATTTTTAATCTAATGATAAACTAATAAATTAAAAAAAAACAAACAAACACATTCAAAAATAATTTATCAGATCTAGGGTTTTAACTCTCTAAATTGATAAATTAAAAACAAACAAAAAACAATTTATCAGTCTTAGGGTTTTTAACTCTACAGTTGGGCGGATAAATTAACAAAAAATTCAAAACAATGTTTTCGAGTCCTAGGGTTTGCTTTCCCTACATCTACAATGATAAAACTAAAAACAAAAAAATTAAAAACAACACGTTTCGGTTCCTAGGATTTTTTTAAATCTAACGATTAAATGATAATTAAACACCAAAATACAAAAATCAAAAACTTAAGATTTGTGAGTCATAGGTTTTTAACTCTAAGGATAAATTAACAAACAAGCAAAAATTCAAAACAACGTTTATCAGTCCCACAGGTTTTTAACTCTCGTCTACATTGATAAACTAAAAACAAAAATCAAAACATTGTTTTCGGTTCTAGGATTTTTAAATCTAACGGTCGGCGATAAATTAAACACAAAAATACAAAAAAATCAAAAAACACCGTTTGACCGATCATAAGGTTTTTAACTCTAAAACCGATAAATTAAAAACAAACAAAACAATTCAAAAAATAATTTGTCAATTCTAGGGTTTTTAACTCTACAACTGATAAATTAAAAACAAACAAAAACAAAAAAAAATATAAAGGGTTGAGCTACGTTTTTCAAAATCTCGGTTTACCTACGTATTTCTAACCTAAGTTTTGTCTTTGTTAAACTAGTGTTAAGCGAAGTTGTTAGGTTACATTCTAAACTACGTTTTTAAGTAAATTTTTAAACTAACTTTTGATCTTTGTTTAACTAGGGTTAACCTAGGTTTTAAGCTAAGTTTTGATTTTTTGTTAGGCAAGGGTTTCTTTTAGTTTATCACAAATGCCAAATCACATGGTTTCCACTGGGGTTTCGACCTAAGTTTTAATGAAGCCATACAACTAAAATTCACACATCACAACACACATTTAACTAGAGTTTTCGTTTTATTTTGAAAAACAAAATACAAAAGGAAAAAACAAATAACTTATGGTTTTTAATACTGCACCATAAATAGGAAGAGCACTCATTGAATTAAAACCGGCTCCAGCACCGCTTGATGATACCGATCTGTAGACTCATGGTGGCAGGAAAAGATTTCAGCGCTTAACCCGCAAAATTGACCTCCTTCTCGAGATCTCTAAATTGCCGGGAAAAACAAATGCAAATGAGCCCAAAACCGAGTTTTGGCCCTTAAATAGGATTTTGAGCACAATAATCATTCCTCCCGGGAGGAGCACTCTTATTACTTTTCGTCCCACCCTGGGATGACCAACTAATTTAGTATTCATCCCACCCGGAGACGATTATAGAGCAAAAATTTCAAAAACAACAAAAACAGCACAAAATGCCCAAAACAAGAGATAAAATTGTCCAATAATAGTACTTTTCAATTTATTATTAGGGCATGCAAAATAGACGATGGGGTCACAAATTATCACAATCCTACTCCCTAAGAGGCTACCATATCTGGACTACTCCATGGGAGGACGGATTTTGAGCATTTCAACTCAAATAGAGTCACAAAAATTCAAAACCCAACCAAAAATAGCAATAACATTGTGAATAGCTTATTTTTTTGAAGCATTCTAGCTCCAAAAAATGTGGGATCCTGAAGATTTTAATATCATACTCCCTAACTAAATTCTGCAGCTAGACAGCTCCACAGGAGGACAATTGCAATAATTTCAGCATCAAAGTAGGTCATAAAGAGATAAAGACAGCAAAATTGTGACCACATACAAGATGAAGGTGCCTTTGTGCTGTCATTCTTGGCATCAAAATAAGCCCGTAGAATCACAAATTATCACCTATCCCTACTCCTAATAAGGATGTATTTTTGCCAATTTTAGCTCCAAATAAATCCGGACAAAGGGTTCAAACCCACCCAAAATGATTAGAATGTTGGGAAGCTGCATAACTATTCCTTCGATGGCTCTTGAAGGCATCCCTACCTAAGTCTTGGGTCAAGGGCTCGTTGCTTTTCTCCATTTTGGTCATTCCCTCATCAATTCATCTCTTTGAGGGTAGTCACACTTAGTCACCAATCAGCAACAACACCCACACAATCAGAAATAATAGCATTCAAAGGGTCATTGGTCAAATACAATCAAGCCCCTACTTGGGGCAGCAAAAAAAACAATAATCATAAGCTAAACAAACACTTGGCACATTCATGAATCATGAACTCAAGGTTCCACATGAACAAAATTTTGCGCCCTTTGCCTATTCATGGTGATCAATGTCCAAGCTCAAGTAACACCTCACCAAAAAATTTAACACTTGAATTAAGTTCCTTGGCTCATCGGGAAAATGATTCAATGTATCATTGCCCTTTCCATACTTGGGGCATCAAGAATTGGTTAGTTCTTTGAGAAACCTAATAATTAGTGCTTTGGTTATCTATTTTTGCTCAATAACGTGCCAACCGAGGCATCACGTCCCAAAGGGGCATCCATAGACACAAAACAACATAAATGCGATTATGTAATGACAAGCACCGATCACATTGACACACCCATGACCCTAGGGCAGCCCATAGAGGTTAAGCAATGGTCTAACCACTCCCAAAGAAAGTAGTTAGGAAGGTCGAGAGATCAATTTGGCACCTTTTTGTCACTTTGCTCCTTACGACA
Source organism: Wollemia nobilis (assembly GCA_028583015.1). Classification (NCBI taxonomy): domain Eukaryota; kingdom Viridiplantae; phylum Streptophyta; class Pinopsida; order Araucariales; family Araucariaceae; genus Wollemia; species Wollemia nobilis. The sequence goes on along the minus strand of JAQPPZ010011074.1, from coordinate 1,561 downwards.
TTCGTCCACTACGGACGTTATTAACAGTAGCGAGGTGGCGAAATAGCAGTGGCCCGGCAAAAATTCAAACCTCGACAGGGTTCGCGATTAACTAAAACTTTAGGACATACAATTATGAGGAACAACTTAAAATCAAGGAGAGAGACTTCAGTCATACATGTCTTTGATTTTGGATGCCTCATGCAAGGATACTCTAAATCAGGGAATAATATTTTCTCTCAAAATAGGACAAGCAACTCAAGTTGTGCCCTCGCATGCGCATTCAAACAAAGAGACCTAGGTCTATAAATTGGTGAGTCTTCTCACCCAAAAAAAGAGATAGGAGGAGACTTTGGAGCGTAAGAAGTGCTACCAAATTATATCCCTCACCCATCGATTGTGCTTTTACATCCTTGATCTCTCTTTTGGAAGAGGTTATTGGGTGATTATGAAAGCACAATCCCGGACCCAAGCAAAAATTTGGCCACGCTCTCTCCCACCAAATTTGCCGAAACAACCCCACTCAGGGTTTTGGACCTATCCCAAATTGGATTGGTGTTGGAAACAAAGTCGAAAGGGGTGAAAGTCCTACCCACGGGTGCCCCCAATAGCCATGGTACTAAATGCCCCACACGAGTGATTAGAAATATATAGCAGTGGAATTTCCCTAATTTTCTTTGCATTTGATTCTATCTGCGTAAATGGATTGTCATTCAAATTTCACATTGTTTTGAGCATTTATCATGTTTTTATCATTGCTCGCCTTTACTAACATGCGGTAGCATCATCAAATTCTAGTGATAGAGGCCAAATTGGGAAAATTTTGACCACAGGTCTTCCCAAAATACCCCCTTTCAGCTAACCCCCAACTTTTTAGGTGATTTGGAGCTTCCCAAATGTGACATTTGGGTAGTAGCACTGACACTTTGTTGTAGGTCTATTCGTCCTCCCCAGGAGTGAATACGAATCCGTGAATAATTTTTTATTTATTTCCATTTGTAGTGCCCTCTGGTAATGTCTTCATGACCTTGTAAAGTTTTAGTTCATTTGGATCTATTTCAGTTACCGTTTTATTCATTTTTTTTGCATTCCTTTAATTGTAGTCTTGGTGATTGCATGTTTTATTTTATCCCTGATTAATATTGACTATTTTCTCTTTCCTTGACCATGGATCTCAGCATTAGAGGAGTAGTAAGGAGTCAAGACTCATCGGTCAAGTGATGATGACATTTGATGCCCATTCTACATGTGGGCAATAAAAGAAGGAATACCATCAATGGATGTGACCATTCTTTTAATGCTCCTACTCCACTGAAGGGGAGAAGACGGATTATGTGGGTTTTGAAACATATTAATAAAAGGGCTATCTCCACATTGATTCATATTTGGTTTTGATTTGTTTATGCTTACCTTTCATGCACTTTCAATTAAACAGGATTTTTTGTTATCTTTTGTTTCATTTTGCATCGCATCTTGGATTTTCCTTTTTGTTTTTGTATCCTCATGCTTTCAGAAAGACATGGGGCTGATGAAATTCTTTCTTGGCATTAAATTTGACCAATAAAAATATGGCATCTTCATC
>JAQPPZ010011073.1:0-31090 GCA_028583015.1 Wollemia nobilis | reverse complement strand
AAACCAATAGTCCAAACGATTGTTAGAGTTAAAGTGCACTATGCCTTCACCTTGACACTTGTCAGTTTCTCTTGACAAGTGTCATGTGTTGAATATAGGCTTATGTCTATATATTGTAACCATTTTTATCAATAAAATCAACCCCTTCAGTTTCACTCCCAACATTTGGTATCAGAGCTCCAGGCTTTCTCTGGTCTTGTGAGCTTGAGGGGGATTTCCCTCATGGAAATCCCCCCTCATTTTTTCCCTCTCCTTTCCCCCATTTTTTTTTCTTCAAGCAAGGGAGTATGCTCTCCATCGTTGATGGATCAAAAACCAGGAAGCTTGAGAAAAATTAATGGCGATAAAATATTTCTTTAGTGAATTATTTTTCTCCTGGTTGTAGGTTGATATTTTTCAGATTGTTGGTGCAGTGTCCATCCCATCTCTGTTGAGAGTTTGGTAGATTGAAATGTGTTAAACCCTACTTACTGCCATCAAGAACCATTTGATTGTGAGAGTGCACAACGTGTCAAAACGTTGATGATCCACCCGTTGTAGTTGTTCCATTTTTTTAGATATGTAATTTATTGCAGCCTAGGACGTGCGACATCTAAAGTTCATAGTGCAAATATGCATGTGCATTGAATATATATATTTTTTTACGACTCTTTTTTCACGCTCATTGTCTGTGAGGTTTTTTTTCTGGATATGGGAAGACTGTCACTTAGCAGCAAAGTCTACCAGCAGTGATATCAACATTTGTCTGGTTCGTACGATGAATCCGCAGCAGTGAGATCTCTGGATCACAAAAAAAATCAACTGCTTCGTTCGAGAAAATTGAATCCCTCCCTGAAGATTGTAATTTTTTTTTGTCGATCAGGCCAACAGAGAATTACCACGATCATTTTCTGGAGGTGGCAGCTCCTCTACAGCCGTTTGCGTCGCATTTTTGAATGGTGAATTCAGAGCAGAATGATTTCTAAAAAAAAAAAAATCGAGCTTGATGACAATTTTCTAAAAGAGACGGCCTCCACCGAGCAGTGTGCTGCGGGGACCGACGGAGCGTCCAGCAGTACCTGGAGTGGTGCCTGGAACTGCACGGTGGTGTAGACGATGAAGGCGGGCAAGATGCAGCGCCGCCTCAGCCGCGAGGAGGAGGACGCCCTCACCTGTCGAGCCCTCGCTCACGGTTTTGCCTTCGATTGTTCCTGGCAGACCATGCTCTTCATCAATTCATGGAGAAAAGTTCTCTTCACACGATTGTTCACAAGATGGCCCAAAATTGAGGCTATTGTTTCACATGGTGAATTGCAGTCACCGCCCCTCATGTTTCCCCCCAAAGAAAAAATTCTAGTTACAGTGGAGGTATTTTTGAATTTGTCAAGCACAGTTCGCCAAGAAGATGTCCGCCTTGCAGTTGAAAGGATGCTTTAGAAGAGGAGTTTGAAAAACATTTATGGTTACCCCTGTTGTGCATGTTTATCAGCTTAATGATAGCTGGACATCCTGCTCCTCGAAATACTGTGGTGTCGGGGGCAGAATCGATGACAACGACATCGACGTGTACTCCATGAGGCTTGGAAAAGCAGGCCCGACCTGGGGCGAATGCAGCAGCTATTTGAGCCTAAAATTGAACTCTACCCAAGATAAACTCGGGAGCCTGGGCATTCAGATTGCAAAAACTCTTTTCAAATGGACAAAGCAGAAGATGACAAAGAACAGATGAGTTCTAGAAGTTCCAGTCATTCAAGATGATCTGCACATACATCAGTGTGCTCTGCCAGTCTTTCTTCCAGTAAGTCGGTGGTGAGCAAATGGTTTGTGCACAGCTTAAAGTGGAGGGTCCATGAAAAAGAGCATCGTCGACACATGGCGACTTGATTGCATGGCAGTTTTTTATAATGTACTTTGTTCTCGACATGCTGTCGCTAACGTCGAGGACCATTACCAAATCAATCGGCGCTTATCACCAACATCTTCGAATCTGCATTGGGAATTGATGCCTCCATTTTTTTTTTTAGATCTACAGAATGGGATCATCTAGACCCGCTGTAGTGCACTGCCTACTGTATGATCGCACCCCCCTCGCTCTAGTTTTTCTACGTTGAATGCGGCTTAAAGCAGCTGCACAAAATGAATTTTTTGGCCAACACATGGTCTCCATTTGAATGTTTGTTTTTATTCCTATTTTAAATATTGCTTCATAAATCATGGGTGGGGCCTTTTATTTAAAACATGTAACATTTTATTTTTTGATAAGGGGGCATTTTATGAAAAGTAGAGGAAGCCACTTTATGAAAAATTGTAAAGGGTGTTTTATAAATATTTCAGAGATGGAAAGGCCCCCATAATTCCCCTGTGAGAAAATTTTAAGACTGTTTTTATTCCGCCTGAGAGCGATGCCGCTATTGAGCGATGTTGTCTATTGTTGCCTAAATAGGCATGCTGTTGTTTTCCCAACAAGTTGAAGGCCCCATTTAGACACAAGTATAGGGGTATTTATAGTCGTTGGAAACAGTTTTCCACGACGGACACAATGGTGGTGTCATATTGTAATTTTGAGGCTGTTTCAATTGAGTTTTTTAGCCTCAAAGTTTTTTCTACCTTGGAGTGCACTTTCGGTTGTACCCGACACTCCCAAGGTGCTTGTAAGTGAACCTAGTATCTAGTATTCACCTCTTTCTACTTGGTGGATGCAGTGGCTGGTTACCCATGCATTTCGATAAGATGAGGTACCTACCATAAGGACACTTAATCTAGGGACTATAGACATAGACACCCTAGACTCTATCCGAGGTTTTTTCGGATCTACTTCTGAAGACTACAGACGAAGACACTTCAAAAGATTCTCTTCTTCTCCTCCATATTTGGCATCTATGGCTCATTTTATTGTATTGATTGCATTTTTGGCAGATACCGAAACTCTTATATGGCTCATTTTTTCTTTGTATTAGGTGCATTTTTGGCAGATACCGACACTCTTATATGGTTCACCATAAGGAAGGATTTGATATTTATGGTGGGACTAGTCAGTGACCTACGAGAGGCAACATCCTCTGAGGATGACCTGCAGAGGCAACAGACCCAAAAGTGGCTGACCCTAAGGCACCCATGATGACCCTGAGGCACTTAGACGGCTGACCTAGTGGCAACAGACCCGTGGAAGTGGCTGACCCTGAGGCAACAGACCAAGATGTATACACAGTGAATCTAGCTATAGCACCCTAAAATTGGCATAGTAAACCTTAGCAAATAATTAAAATTACTTTAGTAATAATTCAAATTCAAATTTCAATCCCAAACACTCGTTAATCGCCTGTTAAACTGCTCCTCATCATATTTTCTCTAAGAACATAATTAATGGTATAAACTCTCTTGAGGTTAACCATATTTCATTCTATGATGAGGAGATCCCTTCCTCTACTCCACAAGAAGACTTCTATCTTTACATTACAAGATCTAGTAAAGAAACACCTATTAAAACTATCATGGTAGATAATGGCTCCTCTCTTAATTTATGCACTTATCAATTATTCCAAAAACTCAAAACAAAGGAAGATCTTAATGAATCAAATGTTATTATAAAATATTTTAACAATGAAATTCAAGAAGCTCAAGGTACTATAATTTTTCCCTTCAATATTGGATCCAAGATCCTGGATACTTTGTTTTATGTAGCATATTGCCCTTCACCTTACAACCTACTCCTCAAAAGTCCTTGGATCAACGCAATGCGAGCAGTCCCTTCCACTCTTCATCAATGTTTGAAGTTTGAAATTGCAAATAAAATTTTTACCATACATGGTGACCCAAAATCATTTGAAGAATCTTTAACGGTTGAAACATCACATTCTATACATTCTCTATTGTCATAATTAGCTTCTATCCATCACTTTTCTTCATCCATATATGATCATACTTATTTATCAAATAACACCCATGCATATCTTTCACATATGCTCCCTCCATCCTATCAAGACTTGGAAGATAGTGATAAGAATGAAGAACCTTCTTATCCTTCTGACATCCTATTTTGTAACATGATCAATTTTACACATATAAAAGTCAAATATTTTGCTACATTATTCTACATTATAACAAAGCTTTTGTTATCGCTACCTTTTGTTCATCACCTTTTGTTCTTACCTTCAACACAACCAAATTATCCTTCAAAACCTCCTTTGATTTTGAAGCAACCTTAGGCGTGCTATATTAAAATAACCTTGTATATTGTATATATTATTTTGCATGTTGTTTTCATTTTAATAAAACATATAAAAATTTCAAAAACAACAATATTATTTATTCTCTCAAATCTCTCAAAACTAATAAGAAAAATATAAAATATCTAAAAACAATCAAAATTAGCAAAATCTTCAAAAAACATTTTCTATTTTTGCACCCATTAATTCTTGAAGTATTGCAGTCATATTTTCAATTATTTTGGATAAATTAACATTTATTTGGAATCCCACACTTTCACACTCACATGCATAAATATCTTGATTTTATTTGGTATGATTATTAATCTCTTTTATATCAAAGTCCACAGTTAAATTAAATAAAGTTTTGAACATAGAAGAACTGATCTTGTTATTTCCTTGAACCAAGTATATCTCTTCACATTAAAATGATTTCATTGAAAATTCAATATGATGCTACATAGTAGACATGGTTTCTTGAGCGAAAAGTTTCCCCTTCTATCCTATCATGCACATGGTCTAGAATATTTGAGAATTGACAAAAGGACGAGCTCACCCCTACCCAGAATAAAAATCCCTTGCTCTACAGCTAATCCGAGCAAGTATCCCTAGCATAGGAAGAAAAGAAAAGTCAAAGAAAAAGAGAACAAGAAAAAGGTTATTTTGAATCATCACAACAATATTTTAGCATCAAGCAAAAATACAAAAGTACAAAAAAAAAAAAGAGAAGAAAAAGTGAAAAGCAAAAGCAAAATACAATAAATTCCTTTCCCTACCCCTTGAAAAGAAAAGAAGGGTGAATGAGCTTGAATCCCTGGAATTCTCAATTATTCGAAAACTGTGAGGTAAGCCCCATTACAGGTGGTTTGTGTCCAACCCGCTTGGCCTTGGGTAATTCCTAGCGTGGCGATATGTCCGTCACATTAGCAACCTTCTTTTGTACAGACCTCTATCATCTTATGGATTAGCTAGCTCTTGATAACCTAACTTACATAGTAGTTTGGTATGGTTATATGCATATAAATCATGGTTAACGAACATTCATTTGGTCAAGGCAAATCACTTGTATCAAAGTATCTTGCTCAAAACTGGTAAATGAACAATACAATCACACACACATTTGTATTTGAGAGATTTTGTATCATTATGATAAATCAAGATCGGTAATGAATTCACATTTGCACATGAGGATTCCTTATAAACCTACATTTCTCTTTGAGATAATTTAAAATATCTCTGTAACTCTTTTCGAAATAATTTTATCCTTTTATTTCATAATTTTGTTTTGTATAAAAGCAATTACATACATCTTCTCATAAAATCTCAAAAATAATTTCAAACAAAATTTTCATATTATTATTTTCTGTTTATCAAAAGTCAAAAATGCATCTTGCAATAAAACCAACAATCTATTTTCTTCTTTGGATTTCGCGATGATGGTATAAGTCTATACCTATAATTCTATGCCTAGCGCAAACCATCATTCTAATTTTCTTTTCCATGTATTTTAAAACAAAATTTCTCAAAACATGTGACTTGCATCATTATGTTACACAATTATGCTTTACAAACAAACAAACACCTATTCTATTTTCATGACATTATGTTCAAATTCAGTTTTTTGCAACCATGGTCTAAATTCTAAGGAATTGTTCAAAATTTTATCACACTTAGGAATTTATGCCTAGCAAAATCATATTTCTTTTCATATTTTCATGCATACTATTTTTATGAAAATCTAAAAACAAATCATCAAACCATCATTATCTCCATCATTATAACACCAAGTCTTAAGACAGTCTCTTAAGCACTCTTTTACTTTTAAACAATATTTCTATACTAGGATTAGCTTGATGATCGAGTGAGCGGCGACTCCATGAAATGGTCTATAATAGCGACAATGTCCTTTGAAATTATTGTTAGAAGTCCCTTTTTATTTTTTATCAAATCACACCACAACCACCAATTGTTTACATCAGATTATTTCATTTAAAATCTTATAGCATGACATCAAAATTATAATATTTCAAAATGACATAATTACATGAATCATCAAACAATCAAATCAAAACATTAAAGCATCATAAAACATATGCACAAGTCATATCATCAAAAAGATCAGTTCAACCAGAAAAAAATGAACAGTATAAATAAATTAGGGTTTTACCCTATTTTTCTTAATTTTATTCAAAAACAAATATAAATAATTAAAAACTTTGCTTTTTCGTGTTTTTACCTCAAATGTTCGATTTGGGTAAAAACACGGAGGGGGCACCATAGTAAGCTGTCGTACGATTCGACCTAGAATCATCGCCTAAAAATGGGAATAAATTTTTTGCTTTCTCGTAAAATGGGAAAAACTCGTCTTTAATGCATTTTTTTCGAAAAATTTGCTAAAGAGGGGGCAAAATGTAGCACCCTAAAATTGACGTAGTAAACCTTAGCAAATAATTAAAATTACTTTAGTAATAATTCAAATTCAAATTTCAATCCCAAACGCCCGTTAACCGCCTGTTAAACCGCTCCCCTTGTTTTTCGTGCCATTTTTAGGATTTGTTGTGACCGTTGGATGATATCATCGCCGATCAGACGATATCACCTCAGATCTAACGATTTTGTCTGGAATGGAACGTCCAGACGATTTCATCCCAAAACTGATTTTTCATAATTAGCTTCTGTTTCAACGATGTCTCTAATCGGGGCAAAAGCGTGTCTGCGTGGTTAGAGACTTCTCCCATTGGAGATCTCCCAAATTGAGATGATCTCCAACCTCCCAACCTCCTTCCTATGCCTATTTAATCTTAGGCTATCCCCTTGACATTCCCCTGGATGAATTTTACTGCACTTCAAGTTTTACATGCATTAGAATGTCTTAGAATACCGTTTGCCTTTGTCCCTTTTCAAATTTTCTTGCAGGAACTTCATTATTTTTTATCTGAAGCAAGCTCAGATTGTCGCAAACGATCCTGTACGATCTCGGACGATCACACCACAATTCAAGATGATTCTGTATTTTGTAGATGATTTCGACTGCAGCCAACATCGGGGGCAATCAGTGCCCTGAGTTTGCATTCTCTGCCCATTATCTACTATTTTGCTTTGCATTAGTTAGACTTATTACTATTTTGCATCTTGGAGTTCACCTCACGTAGCATAGATGCATGATAGAGTCAAAGTTAGTCATTAAAACAATGCATTTTACTTAATTTGTTATCTAAAGTTGTCATTCTAGCATTCATACTTTCATTTCTATCATTTTCCCTTGCTTTTGCAATTGTATTTTTTGTTCTTTGTATCCATTTCTATAATTGTAGGTCTCTGACAAATTTTTCTAACTATTTTGTTAGATTAGAGACGATCTCGTCAGATTAGAGACGATCTCGTCAGATTAGTAGATCAGGGACAATCCTGTCAAATCAGAGACGATCCTATCAAATTCCAGATGATCTGGACTGCTTCAAAAATCAGAACCCCCATCAAACATTCGAAATCAGGTATGGTTTTTCTCATCTAGAATATTCTCTGCATTTCACATTTAATTCTGTTTTTTGTACTCATTTAATTTGCATTTCATATAGGACAACTTAGATTCATTTGGCCAAACCTAGGAATTGAATGATCAAGCATAAAAATGAACACATCAAACACACTATCAACCTAGGCATGGAAACTGCCATTCAAAATTTTTCTAATGAACCCACCATCCGTCGAAAATTCACCCTTATACACCTCCCCCGAGAGGCGGGACCTTCAAAGGGCCTCTCAGTTCGAGATATTGTCCCATCCTTTTCACATCCCCCTTTCGGGCACGGATCCTATAGCCTGAAGGTAAGGGTGCAAAAAATTTGGAGCGATCCTTTTCTTATCCCATGTTTTTGACAGTATTCTGCAAATTCTTCGGAGATAAACTCTCCTCTCCTGTCTGATCTTAGACATTTAATTTTTTTTCCTGATTGATTCTCAACAAGATTTTTGAAGGTTTTAAACATCTCAAAGGCTTCTGACTTGAGTTTCAGAAATAGTACCCATGTCATTCTTGAGTAGTCATCTATACACAACATAAAATATTTGTGTCCATTTATGCTTTCAGTTCTCATGGGTCCACATAGATCAGTGTGAATTAGTTCTAATGGCTTGCTAGTGAAGTATTATTTTGATTTGAAAGTGGCTCTGGTTTGTTTTCCCTTTTGGCATGACTCACAGATGCTATTTACAGGTTTGCCAATGTTTGGTATATCTCTAACTACTCTTTTTGAACTAATTTTTGCCAGATTGTCAAAACTAATATGCCCAAGCCTCTTGTGCCATAGCCAGTTTTCATCTTCCTGTCCAATCAAGCATGTTCCTTCTGTAGTTTTTGAAAGTGTATACAAATTTCTAGAAGTTCTCAGTCCAGTGGCTATTAACTTTCCATTTTTTGTCTTTCTTACTTCACAGCCCTCCTTCTTGAAGATTACATCATGGCCTCTGTCACATATTTGACTTACACTTAGCAAGTTATGCTTCAGGCCAATTACAAACAAGACTTCTTTTGATTTTATATTGCCATCACTGATCTTGACTGATCCCTTTCCAACAATCTTTGCTCCATCATTATTTCCAAATTTCACAGAACCACCTTCATAATTCTGTAAATTCTCAAACTTTTTCTTGTCACCTATCATGTGACTGGAACAACCACTGTCAAGTATCCAAGGTGCTGATTTGTTCTGAGCTTTAAAAGCAGTCTGGACAATCAAAGATTCATTTTCTTTCCATTCTGGTTTGATAGCAAATTTTGCTACTTGTTTTGCCTTTGTCCTTTCATTAGCATGTGCCTGTTTTTCAGGAAATTTCTGGTTTTGTTTCAACCCACTTGGCTAAGATTTTCTACCCTGATAATTATTTGATGCAAAAGTGCTTCTGTGGTTTCTAGCAATATGTCCAAAATTATGACAATTATAACATTCAACTGCATAATTCATTAAAGGAGAAAAAACATTTCTGCTGGTAAAATTCCTTTGAGATACATTATGCTTGCAATCTGAAATCTTATGGCCATAAGCATTGCATTTAAAACAATAACTAGAAAATGCATGATTAAACCTGGGTGTCGATCTTTGCCAGTTTGAAGTAGGAGCCATGACTCTTCTCCTCCTTGGATGTGTGACTTTTGTGAATCCATCTTTGTCAGTATTCTTATTGAATCCGGCATTATTGTTTTCTTTTGCAAGATTTGGTTTTTCTCGGTTCAACCCTGATATTTTCTTCTTTCTTTATGAGTTCTATATTCAAGTTCTTTGAATCCTTTGAAGATTCTCCTTCATCAAAGCCTAAACCAAATTTTATGCCATAAGGCCTTTGGTTATTTAACATTTTATCCAGCTTTACAATACTTTCTTCAAACTTATGAAAATAGTTCAATTTTCTATTCATCTCCTCTAACTGCATCCTTAACTTAACAATGTCTTCCTCTAGCTTGTCGCATTCAACCTGTCTTTACAGTTAATTGTTCATCAAGAACTTCAAACATTTTTTTGAATTCCTCTGTCTCGTATTTTTAGATTGTTTATTATGTCTCGTGGCATTCTCTAATTTCTTTGAAAATTTCTTATTCTTCTTCCTTTCTGCACTCAACTCTTCAAGTGCAGCAACCAATTCTCCTTCCAAATACACTTCAGCTTCATCCTTGGAATTTTCATCACCTTCTTGATTTTTCTCTGTTCTTTCTTCTTCAAGTGCCATGAACAGAGCTTCACATCCTTCTTCTTTAGACTCCTCATCTGTGCTTTCTTCAGAACTGCTGACATTCTTGGTTATGAAGCTTTTCTTCTTGAAGTTGTTCTTTCTAAAATTTTGTTTCTTCTTCCAGCTCACCTTTTTCTTGGTGTGAACCTTCGCCATTTTTGGTTCTCTCCTGCATTGGACATTTGGCTGCAAAATGACCGACTCCTCCACAATTGAAGCATTTAAAAGGTAGCTTCCCTCTATATTTTCCTTTTCCTTTTGTGAGTTTTCGAACAAAATTGGCTTCTATTTCATCTAGTGTTCCTTCATCCTCAGATTCATGTTCAGCTTTTACATTCTTGTGTGCTTTAAAAGCTGCTTCTCTGTCTGTAGACTTGGTTTGTCCTATTCTCATTTCATATGTCGTCGTGGAACCATGCAACTCATCCATGCTGAAGTTGTTTAGATCTTTTGCCTCTTCTATTATAGAGACTTTGGAGTTAAATATTTTGTGAAGTGTTCTGAGAACCTTTTTCACAACAACTGCATCATCAATTTCTTCACCGAGTCCTCTGATTGCATTAATAATTCCGTTGACTCTCAGCATATAAGTCTCTATGTTTTCATCTTCATTCATTTGCAGTGCTTCGAACTGTGCTCGATGAGTTTGCAATTTTGCTTCCTTAATATTACTGTCTCCTTCATGGATGCTCTTCATTTTATCCCACATGTCTTTTGCTGATTTACAACTCATGACTCTTATCAGTTCACTTTCAACAAGCCCACACATTATGGCATTCTTAGCTTTGGAGTTGTTCTCAAATTTCTTTTTCTCAGCAGTATCCGTTGGAGGAGTAGTGGGTGCTGTGTATCCACTATCTACGGAATCCCAAATATCATATCCCAATGCACTCAAATATGTTTGCATTCTGAGTTTCCATAAGGTGTAATTTGTTCCATCAAATAAGGGAGCTTTGTTGGATGAAAATCCTTCACCGCCTGCCATTGTTTCTTCCAAGATCTCCTTAGCTGATTAAGTTTGTACAAGGAAACTCGCTCTGATACCAATTGATGTTCACACAATGACACTGAGAGGGGGGGGGTGAATCATTGTAGTTATTTAACTTCAAAACAACAGCATTCAAAGACTGAAGCACAGAAAACTTATAAAACCAGAAGAACAAAATGAGAGCACACCACAACACACAATATAACGAGGTTCACCAATTTGGCTACTCCTCAAAAATTAACTCGCTTGGACTTCAATCCAAATCCAGTCTTTGCAAAATTTCAATTTTACAACTTCTTTACCAAGATCCACCGGAAGGAGCACCAACCCCCGTAATTTTCTCATCGCAACAAATGGAGCACCAACCCCTAGTACCAAGCACCAACTTGGACTACAATTCCGATCAATTAGAATGACATAAAAGTGTCTTCACTTCATGCACAACCCCGATCGGTCCGCAATTAATCCAACTCGCACACTCTCACGACTCGCTAATTTTCTTATTCAAACCCTCTTTTCACAAGAATATTTCTCTTTCTACAACAACTTCTCTCTAACAGAAGCAACATTATTCTGTGCTCGACTGTCCTCTTATACCCTATTTTTCTCATCGGGACTCTTTGTCTTCTCTCGCGTTTCAATTCTTCATGCAGTCGGATAACATTCTCGAGCCGTTCAAATTCTTTTCTTCTTTCCAATGCGGCTGTTCGAATCCTTCCAAATACGACTGTTCGAATGCTGCACATCCTCCTTCTCGAAAGCTTTTCGATCCTTCCTATTTTATGTTTCGAATGCTATAAATGCGTCTATTTTAATCGGCTGTTCTAATGCATTCTTCAATCGGCTGTTCGTTTGCATTTTCAATCGACTGTTCGAATGCTGCACTTCGACCGTTCGAATGCTTTTTTTGATACAGCCTATACGACACTTAGAAAGCATTTCAAGCATGCATCTACATCTATTTCCATGCATGTTCGACACCTGTCAATGTGTAACTGTCTGTCTGACATCAGTTACTATTTACGTAACAGGCTGCATGATTATGCTTTTTTGACACGTGTCATTTTGCATGCTCCTGCGACTTTTACCCGCCAAACAGTTGCCTGTCGCGATATCGTGACACTTTTAATTTTTGCTGACGTCATCCTTCATAATGTCGCGAAATCGTGATGCTTCTAGATTCCAACACCTTTCCTAGCATCCTGTGGCGAAATCGCGACACTTTCTAACTTTGCTGACGTCATCATCATTCTTGTCACGAAATCGTGACGCTTCTGGCTTCTGTTGACATCATCATCCTTCTTGTCATGAAATCACGACATTTTCGACTCTTGCTGACGTCATCATCCTGCTTGTTGCGAAACCGTGACACTTTCGGCTTCCGTACACTCTTCTTTGCCAACAGCAATGAAAAAGGAACATGTCGCGAAATCGTGACACTTTGCTCTTCCGTATAAATCTCCTTGCCAACTCCAGCGAAAATGGAACATGTCATTAAATCGCGACACTATGCTTCATGCAATGGCAAAATTTTTACATCTTTGTGCCTTGTGTTTTCACCTTGCCACTTTTCATGAAATTTTGACTTGTAATATCATTGCTGCATCTTTCAGTTCTACACTTTTGACTAGTAGCGAAATCGCTACACCTTAGTTTCCCTTTGTTTCAACATGTAGTGCCATCGCTACACCTTAGTTTCTCTTTGTTTCAACATGTAGCAAAATCGCTACACCTTCTTCTTATGAATTTTTACTTGTGTCGAAATCGCTGCAACTCAATTTTCTTAACTTTCGATTTGTAGCGAAATCGCTACACCTTTGTTTCCATACATTTCTAGCTGTGCTTTGAAATGCGAAACTTCAACATGCATGAAAATCGCTACTCTCTTCATTGCAAGCTCCTTTCCTCCATTTATGTCACGAAATCGTGACACATTTTCTCTCTCCTCAGTGAAAACTCGACATGTCGCGACATCGCGACATTTTGGCATGCATTTTCTCTCTCCTACTTTTTGTCGCGAAATCGCGACACATTTTCTCTCTCCTCAGTGAAAACTCGACATGTCGCGACATCGCGACATTTTGGCTTGCATTTTCTCTCTCCTGCTTTTTGTCGCAAAATCGTGACACATTTTCTCTCTCCTCAGTGAAAACTCGACATGTCGTGACATCGTGACATTTTGGCGTGCATTTTCTCTCTCCTACTTTTTGTCGTGAAATCGTGACAGAAAACATGTCGCGATATCGCGACAGTTTTCTTCCTTGTCTCTTTCTGCCAATTTTTGAATCTGGGTCACCTCTGTTTTGCTTGAAACTTTTTGCACTTGATCTGACTGACCTCTGAACTGCATCAACTGCATCAATCTGTCTGTGTTGACAACAATGACAATACTTTCTCAAATGCTTTTGCTGCACCTTGCTCAACATCATGATGATATTATTAATATTGTAACAAAAACTACAAATGAGCAACCTCAAGTTCAATCAACTCAATCTGATATTCAAGAGATGGATTCCTCATTTGACCAACCTTCAAAACTATCTTTGGCTCTAGAGAATGATCCAAAATGGAATGTAAGCATAGAAAGCTCATCTTTAGAATCAAAATCTCAATCTGAAATCCACTTTGATAGCCAACAACAAGTGATTAACCCTCAAGCAAAGATATCCCTTTTAGAAGTATCACAAAGTTCTCATAAGGAAATGTTGTTCAAAATACCTAGCCAACAATTTGTTCCTCATGATATTTTCTCTAAGGACATAATTAATGGTGTAAACCCTCTTGAGGTTAACCATATTTCATTCTATGATGAGGATATTCCTTCCTCTACTCCACAAGAAGACTACTATCTTTACATTACAGGATCTAGTAAAGAAACACCTGTTAAAACTATCATGGTAGATAATGGCTCCTCTCTTAATTTATGCACTTATCAATTATTCCAAAAACTCAAATTAAAGGAAGAAGATCTTAATGAATCAAATGTTATTATAAAATATTTTAACAATGAAATTCAAGAAGCTCAAGGTACTATAATTTTTCCCTTAATATTGGATCCAAGATCCTGGATACTTTGTTTTATGTAGCATATTGCCCTTCACCTTACAACCTACTTCTCAAAAGTCCTTGGATTCATACGATGAGGGTTGTCCCTTCCACTCTTCACCAATGTTTGAAGTTTGAACTTGCAAATAAAATTGTTACCATACATGGTGACCCAACACCATTTGAAGAATATTTAACGGTTGAAACATCAAGTTCTATACATTCTCCATTGTCACAATTATCTTCTATCCATCACTTTTCTTCATCCATATATGATCATCCTTGTTTACCAAATAACACCCATGCATATCTTTCACATATGCTCCCTCCATCTTATCAAGACTTGGAAGATAGTGATAAGAATGAAGAACCTTCTTATCCTTCTGACATTTTATTTTGTAACATGATCAATTTTACACATATAAAAGTCAAATCTTTTGCTACATTATTCTACATTATAACAAAGCTTTTGTTATCGCTACCTTTTGTTCATCACCTTTTGTTCTTACCTTCAACACAACCAAATTATCCTTCAAAACCTCCTTTGATTTTGAAGCAACCTTAGACATGCTATACTCAAATAACCTTGTATAGTGTATATAGATCATCTTGTATATACCACCAATTCCATCATCTAAAAATTCATATAAAAAATAAAAATTTCAAAAAAAACAATCACATTGTATTTCTTTCAATTCATCAATTAAAAATATAAAAATACAAAAACATCCAAATCATCAAAATCTTCAAAAACATCTTTTATTTTTGTACCTCTCAATTCTGTGAAGTATTGCAGTTATATTTTCAATTATTTTGGATAAATTAGCATTTATTTGGAATCCCGCACTTTCACATTCACATGAATAAATCTCTTGATTTTATTTGGTATGATTATTAATCTCTCTTATATCAAAGTCCACATTGGAATTAAATAAAGTTTTGAGCATAGAGAACTGATCTTGTTATTTACTTGAACCAAGTATATCTTTTCACATTAAAATGATTTCATTGCACATTCGATATGATGCTACATAGTAGAAGTGGTTTCTTGAGCGAAAAGTTTCCCCTGCTATCCTATCATGCACATGGTCTAGAATCTTTGAGAATTGACAAAAGGACAAGCTCACCCCTACCCGGAATAAAAATCCCTTGCTCTACAGACTAATCCGAGCAAGTATCCCTAGCATAGGAAGAAAAGAAAAGTTCAAGAAAAAGAGAAAAAGAAAAAGGTTATTTTGAATCATCACAACAATATTTCAGCATTATCTCAAATATCAAGCAAAAATACAAAAGTACAAAAAAAAAAGAGAAGCAAAAGAGAAAAGCAAAAGCAAAATACAATAAACTCCTTTCCCTACCCCTTGAAAAGAAAAGAAGGGTGAATGAGCTTGAATCCCTGGAATTCTCAATTATTCGAAAACTGTGAGGTAAGCCCCATAACAGGTGGTTTGTGCCCAACCCGCTTGGCCTTGGGTAAATCCTAGCGTGGCGATATGTCTGTCACATTAGCGACCTTCTTTTGTATAGACCTCTGTCAGCTTATGGATTAGCTAGCTCTTGATAACCTAACTTACATAGTAGTTTGGTATGGTTACATGCATATAAATCATGGTCAACGAACATTTATTTGGTCAAGGCAAATTACTTGTATCAAATTATCTTGCTCAAAATTGGTAAATGAACAATACAATCGCACACACATTTGTATTTGAGAGATTTTGTATCATTATGATAAATCAAGATTGGTAATGAATTCACATTTGCACATGAGGATTCCTTATAAATCTACATTTCTCTTTGAGATAATTTAAAATATCTCTGTAACTCTTTTCGGAATGATTTTCTCCTTTTATTTCAGAATTCTTGTTTTGTATAAAAGCAATTACATACATCTTCTCATAAAATCTCAAAAATAATTTCAAACAAAATTTTCATATTATTATTTTTCTGTTTATCAAAAGTCAAAAATGCATCTTGCAATAAAACCAACAATCTATTTTCTTCTTTGGATTTCACGATGATGGTATAAGTCTATACCTATAATTCTATGCCTAGCGCAAACCATCGTTCTAATTTTCTTTTCCATTTATTTTAAAAACAAAATTCATCAAAACATGTGACTTGCATCATTATGTTACACAATTATGCTTTACAAACAAACAAACACTTATTCTATTTCATGACATTATGTTCAAATTCAGTTTTTGCAACCATGGTATAAATTCTAAGGAATTGTTCAAAATTTTATCACACTTAGGAATTTATGCCTAGCAACATCATATTTCATATTTTCATGCATACTATTTTTATGAAAATCTGAAAACAAATCATCAAACCATCATTATCTCCATCATTACAACACCAAGTCTTAAGACAGTCTCTTAAGCACTCTTTTACTTTTAACAATATTTCTATACTGGGATTAGCTTGACGACCGAGTGAGCGGCGACTCCATGAAATGGTCTATAATAGCGACAATGTCCTTTGAAATTATTGTTAGAAGTCCCTTTTATTTTTTATCAAATCACACCACAACCACCAATTGTTTACATCAGATTATTTCATTTAAAATCTTACAGCATGACATCAAAATTATAATATTTCAAAACGACATAATTACATGAATCCTCAATCCAATAAGCAAACAATTCAAAACATTAAAGCATCATAAAACATATACACAAGTCATATCATCAAAAATATCATCAGAGAAAATGAATAGTAAAAATGAATTAGGGTTTTACCCTATTTTTCTTAATTTTATTCAAAACAATTAACAACATTTTTAAATTTTGCTTTTCCATGTTTTTACCTCAAACGTTCGATTTGGGTAAAAACACGGAGGGGGCACCATAGTAAGTTGTCGTACGATTCGACCTAGAATCGTCACCTAAAAATGGGAATAAATTTTTGCTTTCTCGTAAATCGAGAAGAACTCGTCTTTAACGCATTTTCTTCAAAAAATTCGCTAAAGAGGGGGCAAAATGTAGCACCCTAAAATTGGCACAGTAAACCTTAGCAAATAATTAAAATTACTTTAGTAATAATTCAAATTTAAATTTTAACCCCGAACCGCCTGTTAAACCGCTTTCCTCGTTTTTCATGCCATTTTTAGGATTTGTTGTGACCGTTGGATGATATCGTCGCCGATCAGATGATATCACCTCAGATCGGACGAATTCGTCTGGAGAAGAACGTCCAGACGATTTCATCCCAAAACTAATTTTTCATAATTAGCTTCTGTTTCAACGACGTCTCTAACCGGGGCAAAAGCGTGTCTACGCGGTTAGAGACTTCCCCGTTGGAGATCTCCCAAATTGGGATGATCTCCAACCTCCCAACCTCCTTCCTATGCCTATTTAATCTTAGGCCCTCCCCTTGACATTCCCCTGGCTGAATTTTACTGCACTTCGAGTTTTACATGCATTAGAATGTCTTAGACTACTGTTTGCCTTTGTCCCTTTTCAAATTTTCTTGCAGGAACTTTGTCATTCTTCAGTCGAAGCAAGCTCAGATCATCGTAGATGATCCTGTACGATCTCGGATGATCACGCCACAATTCAAGATGATTATGTATTTTGTAGACGATTTCGACTACAGCCAACATTGGGGGCAAATCCATGCCCTGAGTTTGCATTCTCTGTCCATTATCTACTATTTTGCTTTGCATTAGTTAGATTTATTACTATTTTGCATCTTGGAGTTCACCTCATGTAGCATAGATGCATGATAGAGTCAAAGTTAGTCATTAAAACAATGCATTTTACTTAATTTGTTATCTAAAGTTGTCATTCTAACATTCATACTTTCATTTCTATCATTTTCCCTTGCTTTTGCAATTGTATTTTTTGTTCTTGGTATCCATTTCTGTAATTGCAGGTCTTCGACAAATTCGTCTGACTATTTCATGGATTAGAGATGATTTCGTGGATTAGAGACGATCTTGTGGATTAGAGACGATCTTGTTGTGATCTGTCGGATCGTAGACGATCCTGTCAAATTCCAGATGATCTGGACTGCTTCAAAAATTAGAACCTCCATCAGACATCCGGATCAGGTATGGCTTTTCTCATCTAGTATATTCTCTGTATTTTCTGTTTAATTCTATTTTCTGTATTCATTTAAACCTGCATTTCATATAGAACAGCTTAGATTCATTTGGCCAAACCTAGGATTTGAATGATTAAACATAAAACTAGACACATGAAACTCATTCCCAACCTAGGCGTGGAAACTACCATTAAAAAGTTTCCTGGTGAACCCACCATCCATCAAAAATTCACCCTTATACACCTCCCCGAGAGGCGGGACCTTCAAAGGGCCTCTCAGTCCGAGGTATTGTCCCATCCTTTTCACATCCCCCTTCCGGGCACGGATCCTATAGCCTGAAGGTAAGGGTGCAAAAAATTTGGAGCGATACATTTTGGTGAACCCGACGTGAATAACATAGGCATCTTTCTGATTCAAAAATATAAAAAAACAAATATATATATATATATATATGTATACAAAAAAAAAAATAACAAAATCATCATTTCAAGTTTGTATGTTTTAGATTCAATTCTAAATAGTAGATACTAAATATTACTTTTAGAAGTACTAAAGAAACCATGAGTTTTTACTCAAATCAATATGAGCCCATCAGTAATGTTGGAAGAATTCAGCTAAATACATTTGTTGATTATGACCAACCTCATCCCTATTCAACACCACCTCCATCA
Organism: Wollemia nobilis; assembly: GCA_028583015.1. NCBI lineage: Eukaryota > Viridiplantae > Streptophyta > Pinopsida > Araucariales > Araucariaceae > Wollemia > Wollemia nobilis. The sequence goes on along the minus strand of JAQPPZ010011073.1, from coordinate 12,425 downwards.
CACTTTTCTCATTTTTCATCCTTACCCCAACAGGACAATCCCTTTTCCAATCCTCTTCATAACGATATTATCTATTCTCCCATATATCCATATTATGTCTATCAATCCACATACAATCCTCCTCCACCCTTTCAATATTCTTCTTTCAATACAACACATCCATTTCAACAAGAAAATACTTATTCTTCCAATTCTACCATGCACTCACCTCATACTTCGCAATCTTCCTATCATCATTCTACCCATAATAAAGAAAGTAGAGGTGAGAAACCATTAGGTCCTTTTATGACTGAATTCCTAAGGCACGTATCAAAAACCTCTCGAAAACCTTCATCACGTAAATTTACTAAGCTCAATCAACCAATGGATATAATTCTCAAGCATTTACTTGATACAAATAGGATTGAACTCCCTTCCATAAGACAACTTGATACCACAACAGATTGGTTTAAACCCGAGCTACATTGTGAATATCATAGAGTAGATGGACATATGACACAAAATTGTAAAGATTTAAGATGTGCAATTCAAGATTTGATTGATGAGGGTCTTTTTAATATAAAGGAATTACAATCTACAACTGATTATAAATCTCCAAGTAAACAATCAAACTCCTACACAACAAATACCAATAATCAATCAAGACATGGGGATCTCCCAAGAACCCCTATTCAATTATCAACAACAAGAAACCAATCAAATATTGCATGTTAATGTGTCCCATCATGATGATATTACTAATATTGTAACAAAAACTACAAATGAGCAACCTCAAGTTCAATCAACTCAATCTGATATTCAAGATATGGATTCCTCATTTGACCAACCTTCAAAACTATCTTTGGCTCTAGAGAATGATCCAAAATGGAATGTAAGCATAGAAAGCTCATCTTTAGAATCAAAATCTCAATCTGAAATCCACTTTGATAGCCAACAACAAGTGATTAATCCTCAAGCAAAGATATCCCTTTTAGAAGTATTACAAAGTTCTCATAAGGAAACTTTGTTCAAGATACCTAGCCAACAATTTGTTCCTCATCATATTTTCTCTAAGAACATAATTAATGGTGTAAACCCTCTTGAGGTTAACCATATTTCATTCTATGATGAGGAGATTCCTTCCTCTACTCCACAAGAAGACTCCTATCTTTACATTACAGGATCTAGTAAAGAAACACCTGTTAAAACTATCATGGTAGATAATGGCTCCTCTCTTAATTTATGCACTTATCAATTATTCCAAAAACTCAAATTAAAGGAAGAAGATCTTAATGAATCAAATGTTATTATAAAATCTTTTAACAATGAAATTCAAGAAGCTCAAGGTACTATAATTTTTCCCTTAATATTGGATCCAAGATCCTGGATACTTTGTTTTATGTAGCATATTGCCCTTCACCTTACAACCTACTTCTCAGAAGTCCTTGGATTCATACGATGAGGGTTGTCCCTTCCACTCTTCACCAATGTTTGAAGTTTGAACTTGCAAATAAAATTGTTACCATACATGATGACCCAACACCATTTGAAGAATATTTAACGGTTGAAACATCAAGTTCTATACATTCTCTATTGTCACAATTATCTTCTATCCATCACTTTTCTTCATCCATATATGATCATCCTTGTTTACCAAATAACACCCATGCATATATTTCACATATACTCCCTCCATCTTATCAAGACTTGGAATATAGTGATAAGAATGAAGAACCTTCTTATCCTTCTGACATTTTATTTTGTAATATGATCAATTTTACACATATAAAAGTCAAATCTTTTGCTACATTATTCTACATTATAACAAAGCTTTTGTTATCACTACCTTTTATTCATCACCTTTTGTTCTTACCTTCAACACAACCAAATTATCCTTCAAAACCTCCTTTGATTTTGAAGCAACCTTAGACATGCTATACTCAAATAACCTTGTATAGTGTATATAGATCATCTTGTATATACCACCAATTCCATCATCTAAAAATTCATATAAAAATATAAAAATTTCAAAAAAAAAAATCACTATCTTGTAGTTCTTTCAATTCATCAATTAAAATAAAAACACAAAAACATCCAAATCATCAAAATCTTCAAAAACATCTTTTATCTTTGTACCTCTCAATTTGTGAAGTATTGCAGTTATATTTTCAATTATTTTGGATAAATTAGTATTTATTTGGAATCCCGCACTTTCACATTCACATGAATAAATATCTTGATTTTATTTGTTATGATTATTAATCTCTCTTATATCAAAGTCCACATTGGAATTAAATAAAGTTTTGAGCATAGAGAACTGATCTTGTTATTTACTTGAACCAAGTATATCTCTTCACATTAAAATGATTTCATTGCAAATTCGATATGATGCTACATAGTAGAAATGGTTTCTTGAGCGAAAAGTTTCCCCTGCTATCCTATCATGCACATGGTCTAGAATCTTTGAGAATTGACAAAAGGACAAGCTCACCCCTACCCGGAATAAAAATCCCTTGCTCTACAGCTAATCCGAGCAAGTATCCCTAGCATAGGAAGAAAAGAAAAGTTCAAGAAAAAGAGAAAAAGAAAAAGGTTATTTTGAATCATCACAACAATATTTCAGCATTATCTCAAATATCAAGCAAAAATACAAAAGTACAAAAAAAAAAGAAGAAGCAAAAGTGAAAAGCAAAAGCAAAATGCAATAAACTCCTTTCCCTACCCCTTGAAAAGAAAAGAAGGGTGAATGAGCTTGAATCCCTGGAATTCTCAATTATTCGAAAACTGTGAGGTAAGCCCCATAACAGGTGGTTTGTGCCCAACCCGCTTGGCCTTGGGTAAATCCTAGCGTGGCGATATGTCTGTCACATTAGCGACCTTCTTTTGTACAGACCTCTGTCAGCTTATGGATTAGCTAGCTCTTGATAACCTAACTTACATAGTAGTTTGGTATGGTTACATGCATATAAATCATGGTCAATGAACATTTATTTGGTCAAGGCAAATTACTTGTATCAAATTATCTTGCTCAAAATTGGTAAATGAACAATACAATCGCACACACATTTGTATTTGAGAGATTTTGTATCATTATGATAAATCAAGATCGGTAATGAACTCACATTTGCACATGAGGATTCCTTATAAATCTACATTTCTCTTTGAGATAATTTAAAAATATTTCTGTAACTCTTTTCGGAATAATTTTATCCTTTTATTTCAGAATTCTTGTTTTGTATAAAAGCAATTACATACATCTTCTCACAAAATCTCAAAAATAATTTCAAACAAAATTTTCATATTATTATTTTTCTGTTTATCAAAGATCAAAAATGCATCTTGCAATAAAACCAACAATCTATTTTCTTCTTTGGATTTCACGATGATGGTATAAGTCTATACCTATAATTCTATGCCTAGCGCAAACCATCGTTCTAATTTTCTTTTCCATTTATTTTAAAACAAAATTCATCAAAACATGTGACTTGCATCATTATGTTACACAATTATGCTTTACAAACAAACAAACACTTATTCTATTTCATGACATTATGTTCAAAATTCAATTTTTGCAACCATGGTATAAATTCTAAGGAATTGTTCAAAATTTTATCACACTTAGGAATTTATGCCTAGCAACATCATATTTTCATGCATACTATTTTTATGAAAATCTGAAAACAAATCATCAAACCATCATTATCTCCATCATTACAACACCAAGTCTTAAGACAGTCTCTTAAGCACTCTTTTACTTTTAACAATATTTCTATACTGGGATTAGCTTGACGACCGAGTGAGCGGCGACTCCATGAAATGGTCTATAATAGCGACAATGTCCTTTGAAATTATTGTTAGAAGTCCCTTTTATTTTTATCAAATCACACCACAACCACCAATTGTTTACATCAGATTATTTCATTTAAAATCTTATAGCATGACATCAAAATTATAATATTTCAAAACGACATAATTACATGAATCCTCAATCCAATAAGCAAACAATTCAAAACATTAAAGCATCATAAAACATATACACAAGTCATATCATCAAAAATATCATTCATATATAAAAATGAATAGTAAAAATGAATTAGGGTTTTCCCTATTTTCTTAATTTTATTCAAAAACAATTAAAAACATTTTTAAATTTTGCTTTTCCTGTTTTTACCTCAAACGTTCGATTTGGGTAAAAACACGAAGGGGCACCATAGTAAGTTGTCGTACGATTCGACCTAGAATCGTCGCCTAAAAATGGGAATAAATTTTTGCTTTCTCGTAAATCGAGAAGAACTCGTCTTTAACGCATTTTCTTCAAAAAATTTGCTAAAGAGGGGGCAAAATGTAGCACCCTAAAATTGGCATAGTAAACCTTAGTAAATAATTAAAATTACCTTAGTAATAATTCAAAATTTAAATTTTAACCCCGAACCGCCTGTTAAACCGCTCTCCTTGTTTTTCATGCCATTTTTAGGATTTGTTGTGACCGTTGGACGATATCGTCGCCGATCAGACGATATCGCCTCAGATCGGATGAATTCGTCTGGAGAAGAACGTCCAGACGATTTCGTCCCAAAACTAATTTTTCATAATTAGCTTCTGTTTCAACGACGTCTCTAACCGGGGCAAAAGCGTGTCTGCGCGGTTAGAGACTTCCCCATTGGAGATCTCCCAAATTGGGATGATCTCCAACCTCCCAACCTCCTTCCTATGCCTATTTAATCTTAGGCCCTCCCCTTGACATTCCCCTGGCTGAATTTTACTGCACTTCGAGTTTTACATGCATTAGAATGTCTTAGACTACTGTTTGCCTTTGTCCCTTTTCGAATTTTCTTGCAGGAACTTTGTCATTCTTCAGTCGGAGCAAGCTCAGATCGTCGTAGACGATCCTGTACGATCTCGGACGATCACGCCACAATTCAAGACGATTATGTATTTTGTAGACGATTTCGACTACAGCCAACGTTGGGGGCAAATCCATGCCCTGAGTTTGCATTCTCTGTCCATTATCTACTGTTTTGCTTTGCATTAGTTAGATTTATTTCTATTTTGCATCTTGGAGTTCACCTCATGTAGCATAGATGCATGATAGAGTCAAAGTTAGTCATTAAAACAATGCATTTTACTTAATTTGTTATCTAAAGTTGTCATTCTAACATTCATACTTTCATTTCTATCATTTTCCCTTGCTTTTGCAATTGTATTTTTTGTTCTTGGTATCCATTTCTGTAGTTGCAGGTCTCTGACGAAAATCGTCACGATTTCGTCCAGACGATTTCGTCAGATTAGAGACGATCTCGTCAGATTAGAGATGATCTTGTCAGGATTAGAGACGATCTTGTCCGATCGAGGATCGGGGACGATCCTGTCGGATCGGAGACGATCCTGTCAAATTCCAGACGATCTGGATCGCTTCAAAAAATTAGAACCTCCATCAGACATCCGAATCAGGTATGGCTTTTCTAATCTAGTATATTTCCTGTATTTTCTGTTTAATTCTATTTTCTGTATTCATATAATCAGCATTTCATATAGAATAGCTTAGATTCATTTGGCCAAACCTAGGATTTGAATGATCAAGCATAAAAATGAACACATCAAACACATTCCCAACCTAGGCGTGGAAACTGCCATTCAAAAGTTTCCTGGTGAACCCACCATCCGTCAAAAATTCACCCTTATACACCTCCCCCGAGAGGCGGGACCTTCAAAGGGCCTCTCAGTCCGAGGTATTGTCCCATCCTTTTCACATCCCCCTTTCGGGCACGGATCCTATAGCCTGAAGGTAAGGGTGCAAAAAATTTGGAGCGATACACTAGCATTATTCATAGTTGGAGAGCCAAGCGCAAAGAGCACGAGCCTAGACCAAAAAGAGGATGATAGGTTACTTTTAGAGAAGTCAACATTAAGGGGGAATGTTACCTAATGTTGACTTATTTTGTTTCTTCTTTAGTTAGGATAGTGCACTTTAAGGGGGAATGTTAGAATTAAAGTGCACTATGCCTTCACCTTGACACTTGTCAATTTCTCTTGACAAGTGTCATTTGTTGCATATAGGCTTATGTATATATATTGTAACCATTTTTATCAATAAAATCAACCCCTTCAGTTTCACTCCCAACAACAATAACTCCTCTGAATAGTTAATGTTTCAGAGATTAGGAGAGTTATGAATCCAGATATTATAGTTAGCAATGGTTTTGTCCGATAAAATTCCAGAGTTTGGTGTTTGTCCAAATCGGTATTGTCTCACTCCTACCCTTCTTCCTCCGCTCACATGAGAGGCCAACTTCCTCTAATATAGTTTTACCATGATATAATATAAAAAAATTAAAATTAAAAATAATTAATTTTTTAAGTTATAGTTACAATCACATTGTTTTTAGTAATTAATTATTTTTAGTAATTAATAAGGACAGGTTCTTACTAAACCTGTTTATATAGGATGATTATACAAATACTTACCAATCCACCTAACCCTGGTCCTCAAGGACCAAACTTCTAAGTTAAAAAAACCTCTAGAGTAGCTCTTAGGTGGCCAACAATACCACTAGATAGGAAGCCATAAGAGATTTTTGGTGTCCCCCTTCACATTGCAGATATTCCAACTATAAACCTCTTGTTACTGGGCTAGGCTTACCTTCTCCACTTACGCTACAAAGAAAAACATTCCACCATTTTTAGATGGATGGAAACATCACTTTTATCTTGCCTCGAGGGTATCAGTTATTGCTTCCTTGTGAAGCTGCATTTTCTCATGGGATCTGATAAAAGCATTGGAGAGTTTTCCTGCCACACGCCTCATATCAGGTCTCTTGTGAGGATCAGAATCCACACATGAAGCAGCCAGCCTGGCAACCCTCTCTGCACAATCCACAGGGAAGGAATCCTTGAGCCTGGGATCAATCCAAAACCTTAATCTGCATTTAAACTCTCCTCCCTCCTGATCAGAAATAATCCTATTCACACTCTCTATCAGAGAAACTCTCTCCATCTGTCTGTTGGTCTTGGTCACATACCTGACAGGTTCATGCCCTGATAGAAGCAAGTTCACATTTGACTTTGAGATTAAAAGTTGTAATAAGATAGGGTTATGGTATTTTAAGCAAGTTCATTTCGTTATGAAATTAAAAGTTTGGATTATGGGAGTATGGTTTATTTTTGAATTTAAATTTTGGATTTTTTTTAGTTTAAAGAATTGTTTAATAAAAAAAGTCAACTTTTTATTGTAAATTGAAGAGAATTGTTTAACAAAAATAAAAGTTAATATTTTATTGTTATTTTTAGGAGTGTGTTTCTTCTTTTATTAATTTTGATGAGTTTTTTTTATTCTCTTCAAACAAGTTTTATTAGTGAGTTTATCTTTAGAGTGTCATCATTATGTTTTTGAAGGTTTCACATTCCACTACAAAATATTTTTTTGGTCTCTATTGCTTTTGTTGTGTAAATGACACATACTCATTTTGACCATACCTCTTGAGGAATTTTCTATCTCCTAGCTTTGCATCTGAGATCATGTGAACTAGATCTTAGTTGAGCTATAAGCAATTTTCCATCTATTTGATCGTACATTTTTTGGTAGTGTTCAGGGTTATGCATAGTGGTGAATATTCACAAATTGGGCGAATATTAGGATTTCTAAAATTGGAAATTGGCGAATATAAGGACCCTCGATGTCGGCCCATTCGCTTAAAATTTTCAGGACCAATTTTTTCTTAGGGTCAATTCGCCACAATATATATCCAAACATAGACATATTTGTACTCGTTGGAAAGATATTTTCAAGCCTGATCTAATGGTGGTATTTTTATGAAGTTATAAGATGATTTAATAGGTCAAAAGTGGCCCCAAATATGACCTTACATTTTAGGGCTTCAAATACCCCAAATTTTGGTATGAAGATGCTCGATTTGATTTGCTTAGGATTATCCATGATTCACCTTGATTTTGATTAGGATTCTGTTGGCATTTTTGCCACATTGTTTTGATTGTTGATTATTCATGCATAAATTGTAAAATGCTTACTTCTCCATGTTTCTACGAGTTTTGGTGCCAAAACAGCTAAGTCCAAAGACTGTCGTGATATCACGACCAAAAAAATAGCATGGAGAGCACAGGTTCAAAACTATCGTGATATCACATGTGTTATCGCGGGTCTTTTGAGGAGAGAGAAGCAAAGTCAGATAATGTTGCGATATCGCGACATGTTCTAAATCATGGTCAAAGTGGTCAACGAAGGCAGAGCAGTAAAATTTTTGCAATATCGCGACATGTCGCATTTTCACGACTTGCGATGGCCATGGAGCAAAGTGACAAACAATGTCGCGATTTCGTGACATAATTGAGAAAAGGGCAATGACTATGAACCTTGTCGCGATTTCATGACAGAAAAATGAACAAGGGCTAGAATGTAAAAAATGTCACGATTTCACGACATGTCTTGTTTTCGCAATGTGAAAGCGCAGAAAGAACAAAATGGTACGAACTGTCGCGATTTCACGACATGTTCTATTTTTGCTACCTACAAGAGGATGAAGGCCATGAAAGAGAAAACTATTGTGATTTCGTGACATGTTGCAGTTTCACGGGTAAACAGAAGAGAAAGGCATAGAAAGTAGAAGACATCACGATTTCACGACATGTCACATTTTCACGACGAGAAACAGTGATGAAGCCAAAAGAGAGAAAGATGTAGCGAAATCGTGACATGTCGCGTTTTCGCGGTTTGAAATAGTGAAAGGAAAACATGGTTGGTTTTCGCAATCCAAAATGGGAAAAGCGTACGTAGGAGAAATATGTCACGATTTCGTGACATGTCGCATTTTTGTGACCCGTCACAGTTTCGTGCCAGAAAGTAGTTCAACGGCCCAATGAAATATTATGATTTCCAAGGATTAAAAGCACTCAAGAATTGAATTTTTTGTTGCTTTTCAATGCGTGCAAGGTAGAAGAACATGCATAGGCCTATAGCGAAGCACCATAATTGAAGACGCCTCCATTATTAAAAGCTTCTATTCATGATTTTCTAACGATCCAAGCATACTTCGAGGATGACCATTCAATGAAGACAACCGATTCCTTGTTTCATTTAATTTCTGGTTTCTTCGAGGCTGGTTTAAGGGGATCATTTCCTTATTTTTGCTGCACATTTTATAGATCTCGAGGAGGTTCATTTCATATTTTAAATGCTACAAAGAGGCAAGACCTCTATAAATATCAATGTATATCTCAAAAAGAGACATCGAGAGAGAGACTTTTGCTGAGAATCTTTTCAAGTTCTTTGTATGAATGAAAGATATTTGGCCTCTGGTTTTGCAAGCAACATTTTGTGTGTTTTCCTTTCTATCTTATGCATTCCTCATTTACGCTCGTATTTCTTATCTACTGCTAAATTTGAATTCTGTGTCTAAGTTTAAATATTGCTAGTGAGGAAGTGAGTTTTGGAATGTGATTTTGGAGGTTATCTGCGCAAGATTGTAAGTGAATTACGTCGCTATCTTTTTTTATATGCTGTTAGTGTGCTTAAAGTTATCTGCTGCTAATCTTTCCTGATCTGACAAATTTGGCCTGTGGTCCTAATCTTTCCTGAGTGAACAATTGCAGATTTTTGGTGGTCCTGAATTGATTATGAATCAAATTCTAAACAAATGCAAGCTAGAATCAGTAAGAATGGTGTATACGTCCTCTGTTCTAGAAGCTACTATCATTAATGGAAGGACATTGGAGCGTGAAGAGTCTAGAGATCAGTTGAAATACAATCAAATTTGGTCCGATCACTGCAGGTTTACCGGATAACCACCTGAAACTGGGTTTGTGGTGGCGGCATGCCAATCATGTCGTAAACTTTTGTATATAGTAAAAAAGAAAAGGACAAAAAAAAATAAAAATATAAAAGAAAAAAAAGTATTGTGGATTTCCTCTGTCAACTTTGGCTCTTTTTGCATGCGAGCCTGCAGGTACGTTTATTTCTTTCTTTTCTCTCTATTCCTTCCCAACAGATAGTGGCTTTTGTCAATTTCTTCCTTCCCCTTCCTTATTTTCATTCCCTTCTTCACTCATTTCTTTCTTCTACCATCTATAATTAAGTCACTACTGTTGTTTCTACTCCCCTCTCTGATATTCCCGTTTCTTCTTTTCCTTTTTTTCTAATCTTTGTTTTCTTTTTAGCATTTATCCGTAGTTTCCATCGCTTTCACCATATCATCCACTTCCATTTCATTATTCATTTTCTTTCCATCCCCACAACTAGTGACACAGTAGCTCCCTCTTCAGTTGCTGTATCTACCGCTTCACTCCTTCCATTCTCACCATTCCATCATTTACTATTTCTATTCCATAGTTTTCATTCCGTTCATTTTTGTTTTACAAACCCCAGTGCTTTCATATCTGTCATGGAGATCCTTTTATAGCACCTGGTGAGCTAAGCCAAATACAGATTTATTTTAGTTTTCAATAAGTCAGCAAGAGTTGTTGCAACAATCTACAGAGATGTTTCCCATCAGTAAGCATTCACTTTCCTGCTTCTCATGTTTCTTGACTCTGTTGCCCAATGGATTTAGGCCTGGGATTCGTGTATACAACAGAACTGTATACCCCGCGAGCAGCCAAGAATGTTGGCATTTTTGCCACATTGTTTTGATTATTTATTATTCATGCATAAATTGTAAAATGCTCACTTCTCTATGTTTCTACGAGTTTTGGTGCCAAAATAGCTAAGTTCGAAGACTGTCGCGATATTGCGACCAAAAAAATAGCATGGAGAGCACAAGTTCAAAACTGTCGCGATATCGTGACATGTCGTGTTATCGCGAGTCTTTTGATGAGATAGAAACAAAGTCAGAGAATGTCGTGATATCACGACATGTTCCAAAATCATGGTCAAAGTGGTCAATGAAGGCAGAGCAGTAAAATTGTCACGATATCACGACATGTCACGTTTTTGTGACTTGCAATGGCCATGGAGCAGAGTGACAAACAATGTCACGATTTCGCGACATAATTGAGCAAAGGGCAATGACTATGAACCTTGTCATGATTTTGCGACAGAAAAATGAACAAGGGCCAGAATGTAAAAAACATCATGATTTCACGACATGTCTTGTTTTCACGATGTGAAAGCGCAGAAAGAACAAAATGGTACAAACTGTCATGATTTCGTGACATGTTCTGTTTTCGCTACCTGCAAGAGGATGAAGGCCACGGAAGAGAAAACTATCATGATTTAACAACATGTTGCAATTTCGTGGGTAGACAGAAGAGAAAGGCAAAAAAAGTAGAAGATGTCACGATTTTGTGACATGTCGCATTTTCGCGACGAGAAACAGTGATGAAGCCAAAAGAGAGAAAGATGTAGTGAAATTGTGACATGTTGCATTTTCACGATTTGAAACAGTGAAAGGACAACATGGTTGGTTTTTGCGATCCAAAATGGCAAAAGCGTACGGAGGAGAAATATGTCACGATTTCACGACATGTTGCATTTTTGCGACCCGTCATAGTTTCGCGCCAAAAAGCAGTTCAATGGCCCAATGAAATATTGTGATTTCCAAGGATTAAAAGCACTCCAGAATTGAATGTTTTGTTGCTTTCTGATGAATGCAAGGTAGAAGAACGTTCCTAGGCCTGTAGTGAAGCACTAGAATTGAATACGCATCCATTATTAAAAGCTTATATTCGTGATTTTCTAACGGTCCAAGCATGCTTCGAGGATGACCATTCAATGAAGACAATCGATTCCTTGTTTCATTTAATTTTTGGTTTCTCTAAGGCTGGTTTAAGGGGATCATTTCCTTATTTTTGCTGCACATTTTGTAGATCTCGAGGAGGTTCATTTCATATTTTAAATGCTACAAAGAGGCAAGACCTCTATAAATATCAATGTATATCTCAGAAAGAGACATCGAGAGAGAGACTTTTGCTGAGAAGCTTTTCAAGTTCTTTGCATGAATGAAAGATATTTGGCCTCTGGTTTTGCAAGCAATGTTCTGTGTGTTTTCCCTTCTATCTTATGCATTCCTCATTTACGCTCGTTTTTCTTATTTGCTGCTAAATTTAAATTATGTGTCTTGAGTTTAAATATTGCTAGTGAGGAAGTGAGTTCTAGAATGTGATTTTGGAGGTTATCTGTGCAATGTTGTAAGTGGATTACGTCGCTATATTTTTTTATATGCTGTTAGTGTGCTTAAAGTTATCTGCTGCTAATATTTCTCGATCTGACAAATTTGGCCTGTGGCTATATTTCCCATTTCTTTCTGCATATTTCCAATTCCTTTCCTGCAACTTTAGTCTTCATCAAGCTTAGGTTTAGTAAGGGAACTAGCCCTCTCTGGAGATTGGTCTGGGAGACATTTCTTTCTCCCAGCATTTCAATGTTGGCCGGGTCTAGGGCACATTTTGTATAAAATCCTTTCCTGTGGCAGATTCATGACCAACAGATTCACCATTTT
>JAQPPZ010011072.1:0-34500 GCA_028583015.1 Wollemia nobilis | reverse complement strand
TATACCATCAAGCCTATCCAAAATTCACAATGTCTTCCATGTGTTCCTATTTAGAAAATATATTTCCAATCCTACTCATGTTTTTGATGTCTCAAAATTGCAGATGACTGATTCGCTAAAAGTTGAAGTTCGACCTATTTGTGTGCTGTGTCTTCAAATGAAGAATATAATAAAAATGTATAGTGAAATGTCGGGTCCAATAGGACTACTACTCGGATATAAATGCCACATGTGAGAATGTGGTAGATATGCAACAAGAATTTCCTTATTTGTTTGAGTAGATATAGACATTATAAAAACTTTTCTATAACCAAAATATGTATATAAATATATATGTGCATATGGATATGACACTAGACAGTGAGTAGAGTAGTTGGTGTGTTTTGAGTTACTAAGTGGAGTAGCTTTCTTATGTCATGTATATATATTGGATTGCTTTTAGATGTTTTTATTGAAGGTAATATAATGCCTATAATGATTTAAATGCATGATCAAATATGAATTATTTACAATTTAAAGATGATGTTCTTTTCTTTACAAGAAAAAGAAGAATGATTTACTTGTTGCTATAATTTTTCATGTATAAAATATTATATTGGATATACATATTGAATTACTTGATTATGCCATGAAACACATAGATTGTGTTTGTTTCAAGTGGGAGAGGATGTAATGCCCCTCCTCACATGATCTTGTCAGCAAAATATTTGATGAGTCAATTTACATTTTTTCTTTGGAATGTGATACTGCTAATGATGTTATGAATGCAGGTTAAGAGACATTACTTAGATGGATAACCGAAGATGATGGAAAAAGGTAAAAGGAAGAAATGATGATTCGAGTCATGAGTACATGAAAACGCATGTGAATGCTAGCATGTCGTTGCATATGAGCATTTTGTATATGTGTGTTTATTTTGGAAGTTCAATTTTTATGTTTATTTTGGTGGCAATGAATATGTCTTGCACATGGGAGCTACCCTTTGTTAATCTAGTAGTAAATGTGGAATGGGTAACCATATGTTTAATTTATAAAAGGTAAAGTTAGAAAAATTATTATTATAATAATTGGAAGCTTTGTTTAGAAACGTGGAAATAAAATGTGTTCATGATGGTAATACCTTAACATTTATGCTTGAGTATGCTTATCTTAATATTTTTATTATTTAATAAATAAAGGAATCATGGTATTTCTTCATGTTGATGGCTGAGAACGTACTTTAATAATAATTATTCAACCTTATTCCCCATATGGTGCATTGCATGAAATTGGTTTAGTTACGATATCTGATTTTTTAGAGTGATGCGAGATGGGTGAATAGGGGACGGTGGCAAAATATAGGAAGGGGGGATTGAATAAGAGAAAAAAATGAGGAAAAATCATTTTTATCAAGGAAAAAAGTCAACTAAACCGAGGAGGAAACAACAAGCAACACACAAGTCATTTTCATACCATTTAATTTTTTGTTTGATGTCTTTAAAAATGTGGAAAATGAATTTTTTGAAGAACACATGCTTATACTAAGAGGGCGGGTGAACAATATAAGACCACTTTTTACTTTTCTTTCCCAAATAATATTATGCAATATATCAATGGTAATATCAACAATAGTAATCAAAGTAATGCACAAATCACCACACACAATAAAGACACCAATTTAATGTGGTTCACCCAATGTGGGCTACTCCACGGAAAAAATATTTCACTAAAATTTTCTCAACAAATATCTTGGGAATCCTTCCCTATTACAATGTTTATGGACATCTATCCAAAGGATACACCAATCCCCTAATGAACATTGTGGATCTCTATCAATAAGAGAACTTCTTCTCCTTTGATTTAACTGGTGATCCTCTAGAATACTACTACCTCCACTGCACTGGCTTGTGAATCTCTCTCCACTGAAGACATGTATCCTCACTCAGAATACCTATCCTCACTACCTTGGCTTATGGAAATATATCCATTGGAGACTACTATCCTCTACTCTATCACCTCCAAATCTTACTCTCAGCTCTGTCTCAAATATGCACTAAACACAGTCCTTCAGTCTAGCACAAACATACTTAATCTCTATCTCAAATTTGTACTAAACACTATCCTTCAGTCTAGCACAAATCTTCTCAATCTCTATCTCAAATCTACACTAAACATTGTCCTTTGGTCTAGCACAAATCTCTATCTTAAATATGCACTAAACATTGTCCTTCAATCTAGCATAAATCTTCTCAATATCTATCTCAAATTTGCACTAAACATTGTCCTTCAACCTAGCACAAATCTACCAAATCACTATCTCAAATTTGTACTAAACACTATCCTTCGGTCTAGCACAAATTTCTGTCTTGAATATATACTAAACATTATCCTTAGGTCTAGCACAAATCTATTCTACTATATTTGCCCTAAGCCTTAACACAAATCTTGAACAAATCAATCAATAAAACTGCTCTCAAGTCTTCCCAAAGACTTACCTCAAATCTACTCAACAAGTCCTCCCTAGAACTTATCCAAACTACTCAACAAGTCTTCACCAAGACTTATTCCAAATCTGCATTGTAAGCTTCCACAAAATCTCACACTAATCTATCCACAAGTCTTCACCAAGACTTCCCTCAAATCTGCTCAACACGTTTTCACCAAGACTTATCCAATCTGATTTTAAGCTTCCACAAATTTATCCTTAAGATTTCACAAAATCTTACTCAACTCTATTCTTAAGCTTTCACAAAAGCTTACTCAATTATGTCCTTAAGTTTTCACAAAAGCTTACTCAATTCTATCCTTAAGTCCCCTCTAGAACTTACTCAAATATTATCACAAGCTTTCACCAATGCTTATTCAAATCAATTACAAAACTTGCATATAAAAACTCAACTCAATCTCTCACATAAAACCTCTTCAATCACACAAACAAATTTCACTCATAATCTTGTTTGACTTACAAAAATATATAGAGAATGGTTAGAGACTCAATATGTTTCACACTCACAAAACACTCAATAACTTTCAAACTCTCTCTCAAATCAGTTTAGAATAAAGAAAAATTTATTTCACAAAACTTGAACTATAACTCCAACATTTTTAATCAATAATGCTCAACCTTAATGGAGCCCCGTTTGACCTGCAGAAGACCAACCTTAATGAGAGCTTTCCCAACACATTACGTAGAATATGGGTGTAAAAGGGGCAATTCTTCAATCTATAAATAGGAAGGGGAAGAATAAGGTACAAAGATTAAATATCTAACCATAGAACTACGTATAGATGTAAAAAATATTTGAGCAAATTATTTTTTAATGTGATTTTTTCGTATTATTGGTATTAAAGATAATAAAAAACATGTTGAATATATATATATATATATATAATAAGAAAAAACATCGTTATCAGACGAAAAAGTTACAGCTTACCTTTACGCTTGTTGGGCGTGTGGTATACTTGTGGTGGTTCCGCTGTTTTTTCTTTACAAGGCTGATTTGTCTTTGAAGAACTTGTGCACGTCAGCAGCATTAGTAGTCTTGGAAACACCATTTCTTCCAAGTGCGCCGCCATCGTTATTGATTGATAAGAACAAGATATATGTAATTTACATGAATGTTCTTGCACCTGTTATCCCCTCACTATCAAAGTAAATTACACGGCATGATTTTTAAGCTATGTGAATATCTAAATCTTTAAGTTATTTATACTGCATGATTTTTAAGCTATGTGAATATCTATATCATTTTAGAAGTTTCGCTCGAGAAAGACTTTCATGGTTGAGTTGAACTATGTGGCAATGGCCAACTCATTGTGAGTTGAATGTGAATGTTGAGCCAACTCGTTTGGAATCCCTCCCCAGCATCCAAAGTTGTGGTTAGATAAAACAACTCTTCTTTAAACAAATATCAAACAGCATCCAATCCTCGAAAATATAAATTTTAAGTTAGACGTTTTTAAAATAAAATATATGTATTTATATATTTAACTATTTTATATACTTTTAAATTGTGATGTTCAAGAAGTTTTTGATAAGGATAGAAACAAACCAAAAAGATATATAGTAGTCTTATTGAATGTGTATATATTAATATAATATTACAAAATTTATTGTTCTAAAATTAATGTAGGTTTTAAGTAAAAGCAAAAAAAAATGCATAGCCGTTTATAATCAAACAAGCTTATAAAATATACTAAACATAATTGTCAAACTAAACTATTTTATGTTTTGATAACCAATATTACAATCCTCAAAGACCAAACGTATGTGATAACTTCTGGCAAATAATGATTAGTTAGAGTGGACTACAACTCGTGACAAACACCTACACGAATATATTGGAGTAATTTCTTTTATATATATATAATCAAATCGAAGGACTTAAGATCCATTTACATCTAGAAGACCAAATGCACTCTAGTTTAAAATTTCAAAATGTTTTAAAAGTCACACTAAAACTTCTTTACATCTTCTACAATGTAAATTTTCGTGATAACTTCTTTGAAAATAAGGTTAGACTAATACGATGGGCCTTATTCTAAATAAACTTGTTATACTTATATATAAGCCATTTAAAATTGAGGTTTTTTGTATTTGGGGGTGTTGATGGGTAATGGTTATAAATTTTTTTTTTTTGGTTTTTTTTTCTTGGTTTGGTGGGGTTTTTGGTGTGTTTTTTTTTTTTTTTTTTGGCTTTTGGTTATGGTGGGGGTTGCTTGGTTTTTGGTCCTTTTTTGAGGTTGTGGTTGTCTTTTGGTTTCGTGTGTTTTTGGGTTGTAGTTCATAATTTGTGTTTTGTTTGGTGTTTCGTGTTTTGGGTTCCGTGGGTTCTTTTTTTTCTTTTTGTTGATGTTGGGGATTCCCTTTCTCTTCCTCACTTCATATTTTTCCTTAATATCCCTCCTTCTTTTCTTTTTGTTGTTTGGTGGGGGTGATGTTTCTTTTCTTCCTTCCACCCTTGTCTCCTTTTCTTCCTCTTTTGGATGTTTTTCTTCTCTTATCCTTGTCCCCTCTGAGTTTTGTCTTTCTTTTTTCTTTTTTTTTTTTTTTGTTTCTTTTTTTTGTCATTCCACCCTTTTTTTTTAAAAAAACATATTTAATCATTGCAATTCAATTACATCTAAATGTTTAATCATTGCAAGTCAATTACATCTATAATAATCAAAGAAAGAATTCTAAAGTCTCCTTGTATATATAACATTACCTTTCGATTTTTATTTTCAAGATGACAGTCTCCCACACAGGCTCCGAGTACCTATTGCATAATTTTTAGAATTGAAAATATTTGATAAAAAAATAGTATAGAATTACATTAAAAATGGTATAAAAAAACCTCCCGCAATTTACAACATCACTACCCAATATTTCAACAATATTACATATTAAACTTTATTATATTTTTTTGAAATAAATATGTACAAAAACTAATCATATCAACATATCTATCAATCTTGAAATAACTTGAAGTAGATGACGAACTGTTTGAAGCAAGAAAATCTTGAAAATCTTGAAGAAGATTACTGAATCTTTCCCTGAAGCAAAACATAGTCTTCGCCACCTGTAGAGAGATAGAAACAGCTATGAGTCTCCTATGAGACTTAGTAAGAGATCTCGGTAAATGCTGATAAAGTTCCTTATTCCTCGAAAGCCATATGTTCCATAAAATTTTTGTAGAAAGCAAAATCCAAAAATCATTAAAACATTTGCCCATTTTAGGCACATACCCAAAAATCACATAATGCCAAAAAGTAGTACTATCATTGTTACAACTCAGCATATCTTGAAAAAATATAAACCAAATTTCTTTCGCATACATACAATCAAAAAATATGTGCCCCACAGTATCATGAAGTCTACATCAAGAGCATAGTAAATAAGAATGACAATATGCTTAGACAGAGAGTCTTTGAAGTAATAACAACCATCTAAACCAAACCTTCTTAGGCTCAAAATACGTGGACCACACATTATGCAAGATGTTCGAACCAGAAGAGGGATTAATGTCCATATTTCAAACTCTACTAATATGACTAAAAATATCATTGGTATCCATCAACATATTATATAGTTTTCTGGGCTTCGTATTGAATAGTTTAGTATCATCCTTTCACTGAAGACCCTTGATCAAGGAGTGATCGTCTGGTAAAATATCACAACCAACAATTTGATCATAGGCAGCTCTTAGTAAACAATATGTCCTCCAATGAAAACGTGGAAGATTATATTAGTGACTAAAAAACTCCCAAGACTTGATAACTCTGTGATCTAGAATATCAACAAAAGTATTAATACCTTTACCAGCTCATTTCTTGGCAGAACATCCTTGAGTAAGGGCTAGAAATTTATTCTTATATTTAAGAGTCCACCAAATAGAACTCTAAAGACAAATAACATTGTCAACTCTATTATAAGCCACATACTCTCTTATCATTTTCCAAGCTTTCCACAAACATTCTAAAATAGGTGAGCCAGTAGGGGTAATAGAAAAACTATCGAACATGATATCACTCATGGGGAGGCCTTTCTAGGATCAAGATTTTTGAGGAACAGATTGCAAAATTTTCTTTCTAATTAAAACCTTCCATGGCTCATCACCTTCAAAACACTGCACAATCCATTTAACTAAAGCCGAACCTTGAAACCATATATTTTTAAGACCAAGGCCACCATTCAGCTTGTTAACAGTAACACTAGTCCCACTTAACACAATGTCTTTTTGTGCCAAGAGTGTTACCAGCCCACAAAAAGTTCTTAATATGTTTATGGATATCATTGATCTGATATAAGCAAAAAAAACAAGCTGAAGCAAAGTAGACTATATAAGAAATTTTTTTTTGACAAACCTGCAATTTACCAGCACTAGACAAAAATTTATTATGCCACTTTTTAATTTAGCAAAAAATTTCCCTTTCACCCATATCCACATGTCTTTTAAACATGGATCTATGGCAAAAGGTATTCCCAAGTATCTAACCTACTTGGAAGAATTGCCCCATTGAATATCAAATTTAGATAACCAAGGAGGAGCAAGTTGATCCCAACTCAGAAGAATACACTTATGAGTAGCTATTTTTGCCCCAAAGGCATTACAGAAGCATTGGAGCTTGGCAAAAAGAGATTCAAAATTTGATTCCACAAGTTGAACAAAAATGGAAGTATCATATGCAAACTGTTGATTGACAAATTCTTTACCATTAGGTAAAGTAATACCTTTGACAAGAGGACTTAATAAACTATCTCTTAGAATATAATGTAAAGCATCACTGGATATAATGAATAAAGAAGGGGCAAGGGGAGAACCCTGCCTAATCGATATTTGTAATTGAATAGGTTTAGAAAATAAACCATTAATCTTAATATATGCTACATCATATGATAACAAAACCTTAACCATTTTGCAAAAAGTCACTGGAAAACCAAAAGCTTCCAAAGCTGAAAGCACAAAATTCCATTCAATTCTATCATAGGCATTTTCAAAATCTAGAAGAAGCATTCCAACATTTTGACCTATTTTCTTGGACCAATACATTGCCTCCCATCCTGTGAGAATATTCTCCAATATGTATCTACCCTTGACAAAGCTTGTTTGTGAAGAATTAATAAATTTGGGAAGACAATTAGCAATGTGAAGCGCAAGGATCTTGGATAGAATTTTATAAGACACATTAAGCAGTGTGATATGTCTCTAATTTTTGACTAAAGTTTTATCTCCATATTTTGGAAGTAATATAATAATACCCTAATTGATTTCTTTACCCAAAGAACCACTAGCCAAAGCCTCCTCATAGACTTGATGTAGATCCTCTACAATTCAGTCAATATGTTTCTTATAAAATTCTATAGGCAAACCATCAATACATGGCACTTTATAATTTTGAATAGCTCGAATAGCCTTCATTAATTCTTCTTTAGTAATACTACCACCTATAGTCAAGGAATCTGGCTCAAAAAAATTTTTAGGAATAAGAGAGCAACAGTATAATCGATCCTTAATTCTAGCAACACTTTCTTTTGAGGTAAACAATTCTTTATAGAACTAAAAAAAGATTTTCATAATGTCATTATCATAATACACAATAGAATTATCATCCCATATCCCCGAAATAATCTCTTTAATCCCTTTTTCCTTAATATAACGGAAGAAAAGTTTTGAACCCCTATCTCCTTCCTAAAGCCAGTTAAGTCTGGCTTGAGAACATTGCCCTTGAATTTTCTTGACTTGAAACCTCTTGATCTCATTTTTAATAATAACTAATTCTTCTTGAAAGAAGATATTGTTCAATATTTTCATTTAATAAATAAGTCATATATATAGAATACATTAACACTTTATACATTAGAGAATATATTTATACTTTGGATATTAGGTCATTCCAAGTAGTTTAATAAATTATACTCTAGAATAGTGGAGGGAAATACAGTAGCATTTTTACATATATATTAACACTTTAGACATTATAGAATATATGAATACTTTGGGTATCAGGCCATTTCAAGTAGTTTAATAAATTATATATTAGAATAGTGGATAACCTAATTGAAATGCTTTTCTCAATCGAGTATTAAATGTGTAAAATGGATTTGAGGATGAAAGATATAACTTCTTTTTTAAAATAAGTTCTAATTTTTTTAGCATTATTAGTTAGAAAGAGATTTTCCATTGGCCTTAATGTGTTAACCCTCCTTCCCCGAAGAAAAAAAATTAGCCTTTAGATTAGCTATAATAGTAAGAGGCAAAAAAATAGCCCTAGATAGGTGATTTCACGAGATAATTTGGGCACAAGAAGTTAAGAGTTTCTTCTCATTTTAGCAAGAAACCATCCCAAGATAATTTCTAAATAATTAAATATTAGACTTGTCAAATTTTATAATGAATCCTTGACATGAAAGAAGGTTGCATTTAAAATATTATCATGAACACAAACATCCTACTAGGACACTGTAGACACCAAAACAGCACCAATCCGATTATGTGACAACAAGCATCGATCGCATTGACACACACAACCCCTAGGGCAGCCCCCAGAGGTTAAACAGTGGTCCTAACCACTCCCAAAAGCAGTTTGGAAGGTCAAGAGTCAATTTGGCACCTTTTGGCACTTTGCTCCCTACTCGTCCCACCCTGGGATGAATACAAACTGGTATTCATCCCACCCAGGGACGAATAGCAGCATTCACCCCAGGGTGAGGCGAATAGCAGGTTTGACTGGCAAAAAGTCAAACCTCGACAGGTCCGCCAGTTAACTACAACTTCAGGACATGCAATTGCGAGGAACGACTTCAAATCAAGAAGAGAGACTTCAGTCATGCATGTCTTTATTTTAGAGACCTCATGCAAGGAGACTCTAAATCAGGGAATAATATTTTCTCTCAAAATAGGACAATCAACTCAAGTGGCGCCCTCGCATGCGCATTCAAACAAAGAGACCCTAGGTCTATAAATTGGTGAGTCTTCTCACCCAAAAAGAGATACAGAGAGGAGATTTTGGAGCAATGAAGTGCTGCTAAAATATATCCTCACCCATTGTTTGTGCTTTCACATCCTTGATCTCTCTTTTGGAGGGAGGTTATTGGGTGATTATTGGAGGCGCATTCTAGACCCAAACCCAAACATTTGGCCACAATATTCCACAAAATTTGTCGACAACACCCCATAAGAGGTTTTGGACCCATCCCAAGTGGATTGGTGCCAAAACAGAGTCCCAAACGGTGGGCGTCCTGCCCCCGGGCGCCCCCAAGCTATCGCAGCCCTAATCGCCCCACCCCAGAGTGATTAGAAATATGTGATATATTTCTTTTATTTTCTTTTTGCATCTTATTCTAGGTTATTTAAATAGGTTGTAGTTTAAATTTCACTTCATTCTGAGCATTTTTGACCATGTTTTTATCATTTCCCGCCTTTACTAACTTGCAGATGGCACCATCAAAATCTGGGTGATAGAGGCCAAATTGGAGAAATATGACCTTCTGGGTCTTCCCAAAATACCCCCAATTAGCTAACCCCAACTTTGCAGGTCATTTGGAGCTTCCTGGATAGGACATTGAAGAGGGTGCTTTCTGACAATTTATTGCAGGTTTATTCGTCCCACCCTAGAGCGAATACAAATATGTGAGGAATTTCTCGACTGTTCCTTTTGCAGTGCCCTCCTGGTAACATATTCATGCTTCTATTAAATTTTTAGGTCGATCTGATGTTATTTGGTTATCGTTTTAATATTTTCATGCATACACTAACAGTAGGCCTTGGGAAATACATGTTCTATTCTATCTGCAGGTGCTACTAATATTTTCTGTTTCCTTGAACGTAGGTCTTCGACATCAGAGGAGAAGTAAGGAGTCAAAACTCATATACACAAGTGGCGGTGACGTTTTGGTCCGCCCATCTTACATGTGGGCACGCGGAAGAAGGATTGCTATCCATGGATGTGATAAGAAACATATTTAACGCTCCTATCCCCTAAAATGGAAGGAGACGTATTGTAACATGACTTTAAAAGCATATCAATAAAGAGGGCCATATTCCATATTGCTTTTATCTTGTGTCGATTCGTTTATGTTCTTTCCTTTCATGCATTTTTCAATATATAGGCTTTTAGCGTTAAGTTTGGTTTTAGACGCATCGTACTTGGAATTTTCCTTTTTGTTTCCGTATCCTCATGCTTTCAGTGGTGATCATGGTGGGACCTCTGTCCCTTGATTTTTAAGATTAACTTTCTGATCAAAGTTGCTTGTTTTTGCTTACAGGTACCAAGTTTTCAAACCTTGGACTGTTGTTCATTTCAGTCTGTGATGAGTACAGAGCTGGAATTCGTCTTATCCAGGGATGAATAGGAATTCGTCTCACCCTAGAATGAATACAGATCTATTATTCATCTCACCCCGGGATGAATAGCTCTCTATGCAATTTTAGGGCAGAAATTCAGAGACATCCGATTTGGGCAGAGAAGAGGTAGGGGTCCTAAACACCTTCTGTCAATTTTTGCTTTCTGTTCTCTGGTTATTTGCTTGCATAGGAGAGTTTGAATGCTTGTTTGCTTCATTTATGCAACTTAAAAAGAACCCCACACACCACGTGGTAATTTAAAACAACAAGGAGTTGGTCGTAAAACCCCAACCCTTGAGCAAGACCAACGATGGATTTCATCACCACCTTGGCTTGAGATACTGCATACATAACCCCGATCGTGACTGTTGCTAGACGTAAATCCTGATGAAAGCTGACCAAGTGTAGCTGGGGTGATTCCCAGTGCATGAGGATAAGTCTTCTATGGTAGGTGTCATAAACAGAGTGATTCCCCTTTCGTACCGCCTATGTTCCACGTACCATCTGCTCTCACGTACCAATAGTTTCCCTCACGTAAGGGCGGGTATATAGAGAGGTTGGTATATCGGCCTGGCAATGGTATATCGAAGGGGCGACCATTTTTGGGAGTCATAAGAGCCATCATATTGCATTTAAATGTTCTTTACAAAAGCTTTCAAAACAAACATCAAAACACACTAAACCAGGTTTAGGGCACACTTTTAATCTTTAAATGAGATAATCATTGTTTTGTGTGTGTGATATTTCCTGTTTAGTGTAGCATAAGAAATCCTAAAAGAAGATAAAAATCTACGCATCTTTAGGTAAGCATCACCATGGTGTACACCCGTAGCCGAGCCCAATCACGGGCAAGCACTGCAGAAAGTGTACAAAGGGGGACAAGTCACCTCCGATATAGTCCTGAGGACTTGGTCATCCCGCCTTGGTGGCCTGACACACAAGATAGTCCACATCATGCCATCACAGAATAGGACTATAGAGGCACCTCTTTGAGAGGCACCCCCACTCAGCATAGATCCTTTCAAGAGGAGAACCTACACGTGGCACTCAACATAGACAGGAGGCCTCCCTTAGATGCTCGTTATGAGTGGCCTAGTGATGAAGTGCTAGAGCAACATAGGGTCCATAAGGAGGGGCCACATGATTTCATCATCCCTCCTCTACCCCGTATTACTATTAGAAACACTAGACCAAATCCAGAGTACCAGGCTCTCCAGATAGGGCAAGACAATTCTCCCGCACCTTTCATGCATATGAAAGGGAGTACGAGGAAGACCACTATGTTCCTCAAGAGTAGTACACAACATGGGAGCGATGCACCTCCACACCTGCTATGTATCAGGATCACCCATTGAGGCCAGAGCCTCGGGTGAATGCAGCTAACCTCGATAGAGGAAAGCAACCCATAGGGGTCTCGGATCACCATGACCGAGATAGACATGTAGGAGAGGCATCTAGGCTTCCTAAACATGAGACGATAGAACAAATTGACTTGGAATTTTCCAGACATGCCACCCACCAAGCGCAAATCATGCAGCTCAGGCAAGATCAACAATAGTTAGAGCATCTGTATCACCTTAACAAAGAGCGCATTCAATGTCAGATAACCGAATTGCTTCATAACAATGTGCCTGAGAAGGTCCCAACCCCTCGCATGCATAAAGTAGAAGTGTATGAGAGGCACAACCCCTTGGTGCGAGACAGGTCTCCATGACCTTATCAAGTATTGCCTCCAAGACCTCCTAGACCTGAGCGGGAGGCCACTCCTAGAAACAATGATGGGCACCCTCCGTGGGCACCCACCCATGTTTATAGGTCTCGGCTAGGCACTCCTCAAGAAGCCTATGAGGAGTATGAACAAGAAGAAGAGCGGGCTGAAATGCCCTACCAAGGCAGAGGGGGTGCTATCCAGCTACCCCTCCATAGGCCTCAAGTTCCCCGCAACCCACAATGGGAGCAAACTAAGGAGGAAGAAATTAAATCCTTCGATGCATATAAAGCGCTGCTAGAGCGCTTAGAGTCTATGGAGACCAAGACTTCTGGGCCCCAAAATCCTACTTTATGCCAACTCCGTAGTCATCCTGTGCATCCATCAGTGTCGGCACCTCCATACCCTGAACACTTTAAACTACCCTAGTTGGCACTCTTTAGAGGGGAGGAGGATGCCCAAGAGCATGTGACTAGATTCTTGAGCCAGTGCTTTGGCATTCAGGATAATGATGCTTTGTTACTAAGAACATTTATAACCACATTCGTAGGCCCTACCTCGGATTGGTTCACTCAATTACCAAAACATAGCATCAGTAACTTGGATCAGCTAGTGGACGCGTTCCTCGAATGCTTCACCTTCAACACCAAGAAAAAGCGTCACTAAGTGACCTAGCTAGCCTCAGGCAGTATGAGGAAGAAACCATGGTGGCATATGGGAACCGATGGAGGACGTTGCTTTCAAAGCTGCCCTACCTCCCTCCCATGTCCGACCTGACCCAAATGTTCTCAAAGAGCTATTTGAGATCGATCTCCATGCTATTGCAGCTACACAATATGCCACTCTTGAGGAAGCTCTGGGCAAGCCAGAATCATTGAGGAGATCAAGATACAGGATGGCGAGATTGCCAAGCCAAAGAAGAAAGAATGGCCTAAGAACACCAAAATAGGGACCACGCAACAGAAACCCATTGCGGTCAATCAGGTTGCTATAAACGTCCCTAAGCCTACACAAGCAACACAGCCTCAAAAGGCTAACTATCAGGTGGTGCCTCCTAACAATTATGATAGAGAAAACCAGAGGCAGGAACAAAATCAGTAGCGTCACCCTAGGCGACAATTTACACCTTACACGAGTCCAGGGACTCCCTGTTTGACCGCTTGTCAGCGGTGAACTTGATCAACTTGCCAGAGATTCAAACCATAGACCCCAATGCACCAAAGCCTAAGGGGTACCGGGAGGACTTGTATTGTAGGTTCCACAGGTGGAAGGGACATGACCTTAATGCATGTTGGAAGTTCAAAGGCTTGGTGCAAGACCTAATCGACAACAAGACATTGGCGGTGGACAACCCCGTAGCGCCAAACAACCAACATATGGGAGTCTTCAGAGACCCCTGCCTACCCATGATGCATAGGAAAAACCCCTTCAAGTCAATGAGGTGCAACAGAATTGCCCCATGCAGGGGTATGTAGGGATGATAAGCATAGTGACTAGGAACAAGAGGTATCCAGGAGCTGCCCCTACGGTGGCCACTAGAGAAGTTCCATCGACATCACAACCTCAACAACACCCTACGCAACCTCCCCCGCCTAGACCAGTGGCCATGATTCAGACTAGACTTACCCAAAGTCTAAGGACCACGTCGGCTAGGCTCTCCATATACGAGCTCATTCAACAATCAGTGCCCCATCGGGAGGCTCTAATGGAGATATTAAAAGCCATCGAGCTGCAGCCCCATGAAGCAAACTCTTTCAACAACTTTGTGGGACATGTAAAACAATGTACAGAACCAGTCATCACCTTTAGAGAAGATGAATTGAAATCAGTGATTGGTGATGTGGCGGATCCACCCCTGCACGTTATTGCATGGGTCAACGGGATTCCGTATAAGAGGGTGTTGGTGGACACTGGCTCATCCAGTAATATCATCACAATAGCAGCATTGAAACATCTAAAGTTGTCGGCATCTCACATCGTGGCCTCCACCTATACTCTTCGAGCATTCAATGATGCAATATGCTCGACGGTTGGCACAATTGTCCTACCCATCCAAGTGGGACAAAAGACTATTCATACATTGTGCCACATCTTGGAAGGTGAGATGGCTTATAATATCTTGTTGGGCCGGCCTTGGATCAGGGACATGAAGTGTGTCCCTTCAATAGCTCATCAGTGCCTAAAGTATACATTTGAAGGATAGGTGCATGTAGTCCCGATAGACTTAGAGCCCTTCAAGTACTGCAATACGGTGCAATTCATGCCGCAATCGACCCTTCCATCAACACATTTGGATTTTTAGTTGAATCCATCTAACCAGGGTCCGATTTCGTAGGCATCCCCATTGACGAGTCCATCAAATCCCCAGTGGGTCCATCTTCCTCATCTGGTCCTTCAACAATGATGCCACCTATGGTGGCCACACCAAAGGACAAGGGAAAGAAACCCCTAGAAGAGGAACCACCCCTAGTCTCAACCATCTCTACCGAAGAGATGCCTAGCCGAATGGAAGTCGAGACGCCTAGTTCACCCTACATGGAGTGGACTCCGGAAGGACTCCCATTCGCTCCCCCTCAACCGCCAATGATCACCATTGAGATGGCCAACATGGGCCTGGGGGAGTATCTAGTGCGAAACATTGTAGCAACACCCACACTTGAGTCCATGCAGGACATGGGGAGACCTCGACTCCCCATCGGCTCTGTGGTTCCTCTAGGCTACCCACCCAATCAGACAAACTTTGTTTATGGGGGCCTGGATAATGGCATTGAAACTTATATGCAAGAAGACGAAGATGAAGAGCCCTTTGCTGAGGATGTCAACTATTTGTCCAACCCAGACTTCGCATTGAGATATCTTGGCCAATGTAATTGGCATGGATATGGGTTGGGCAGGTATGAGCAAGGAGTGCATGTTCTTTGCCAACCGAGATATCAAATGTCGTATGACAAGTCAGGAGTAGGGTTCAACCACCCCTTCCCCTAGACATCTTGGTAGAGAACATGCAAGGCCTAGGGATAGGCAACAAGGATGGGTTGGCATTAGATCCATATGCCAATCCTAACACAACATATACATTGGGAGATTATCTCCCATTGCTAACAACCAACCTTGTTGACCATAACAACCCTTTCCCTTCGGTCAAAAAGGGAGAAAATTCGAGGACTCACCTACAAGAGGGATATGGACAAGACCAAGAAGGGTCTTCAGAAGATGAGTCGGAATACGAGGTAGCACCTTGGGATCCTTTCGAGTCTGATAGCAATCATTCACAAGTGACTCCCATGGATGATGATCAGGAGAGCTTCCTGACAATGTTCCCTTTGGATGCTCCAATTGAGCATATGCCACCTCAAGAGAATCAGGTCCCCCCGTAGAGAGCGGAACAACCTCGATGGGACCACATTAATTTGCTCGAGCAAGATGAGCCTCATATGTCACAAATAGCTGTTGGAGCCAACGAAGGCCTTTGGATCTCTGATAGTGATTATGAAGATGAAACTGAGATGGCTTATCTCAATCATATGCGACAACAACAATATCCCTTGGACATAGATGACATGTTTGAACAGTTACACATAGGGCCAAGGCATAGGTGGCACCTAAACCAGGTACAGTTATAGCAATTACTGCACCCACCACTCTAGGTATACAGAGAGCATCTTCCGCCTGGAGACCCTATAGAACCATCAGTGTCTAGGGTAGACCCTATCCTCTTATCCATGCATAGGGCTGATCCATTTGTGCCAGTACCCATAGAGCTAGATCTAGAGCACAAAGATCATCTAGGATGTCCGAGTAATCACACCCATGGTAATGGAGACCACAATCATTTCATCAACATGATCTCCATTGACTTAACCACCCCCATCCATGATCCAGCCGACCCGACATGGTCATTGCATCTAGACCTAGATGCTATAGACTAGGATCACGCTGACACACCGCCATCCCCATCAGAGTACTGGCCTTGTGGTGGGATGTTCCATTTCACCCTAGGATAGACTCAGGATGTCTTCCATGCTGAAGAGGAACCTGATGTTCCGAACGATGATCTAAATTCAGCAAATGATATCCACTTGATCCCAACTCCACACCAGTTGGAGGACGGGTCCCACATGTCGATCGAGGAGACGACTGACGTAGACATCGGCTCAGATCCAGTGAATTTGCAAATCATCAAGCTAGGGGTAAGTCTATCCCCCGAAGAGCAAGCCGACTACATTGCCCTTCTCAAAGAGAAGAAGGAGGTTTTTGCATGGTCCTACAAAGACATGTCGGGACTAGACCCATAGCTAGTCATGCATAATCTAACGCTTGATCCGACAGTCAAGCCAGTAAAGCAAAAACTATGTAAGATGCACCCAATAGTAGCCTTAATGGTCAAATATGAGCTACAAAAGTTGTTGGATGCACAGTTTGTCATCTGCGTGGATTACCCACCATGGTTGTCTAACATGGTGCCCATCAAAAATCTCGATGGGAGGATTCGCATATGCACCAATTTTTGAGATCTAAACAAAGCGAGTCCTAAGGATGATTTTCCCTTGCCTAGCATCGACGCATTGGTAGATGCTACAACGGGCCATGAAATGCTTTCCCTCATGGATGGTTTCTCGGGATACAATCAAATTCGTATCAATCTCGAGGACCAACTAAAAATGGCGTTCACAATGCCTTGGGGGACATTTTGTTATAAGGTCATGCCTTTTGGCCTTAAAAATGTTGGCGCCACCTACCAACGTGCCATGACGTACATCTTCCATGATTACATGCACAAAACTTTGGAAGATTACATGGATGATTTGTTGGCCAAATCTCTTTTGCGCCTAGATCATCTCGATGACTTAAGCAAGATCCTCGATCGCCTCATGGAACATAAAGTCAGACTAAACCCCAAGAAGTGCGTATTTGGCATCACATCTGGAAAGCTCTTGGGTTACATAGTCTCCAAATGAGGAATCGAGGTAGACCCACACAAAGTCAAGGCAATCCTTGAAATGCTTCCCCCAACTACCATCAAGCAGCTCAGAAGTCTACAGGGAAAGGTCGCGTCAATCAAGCGCTTCATAGCGCAACTATCTGACAAGTGCCGACCCATGAATAAATTATTGCACAAGGGGGTAACATTTCACTGGGATGACGAGTGCCAGTCAGCCTTTGATGACATTAAACAATACTTGGCTTCACCACCAGTATTGGCACCACCTAGACCAGGAGTGTCATTCTACTTATACATCTCAGCTACTGAGGTGGCACTGGGCGCCATGCTATCCCAGAAAAATGAACTACACAAAGAACAGGCTACTTACTATCTTAGCCGCACCCTGGTCGAGTTATGAACTTAACTATGCATACGTTGAGAAGCTCTGCTTGGCAGTGGTGTTTGCTACCAAAAAGCTATGCCACTACATGCTCAACAATACGACGTATGTTGTGTCTAAGGAGAATCCATTGCGATACATGATGAGTCGTACTTATCATAGTAGCCGCACGACGAAATGGATCATGTTGTTGATGGAGTTTGACATAGAA
Organism: Wollemia nobilis; assembly: GCA_028583015.1. Lineage (NCBI taxonomy): Eukaryota > Viridiplantae > Streptophyta > Pinopsida > Araucariales > Araucariaceae > Wollemia > Wollemia nobilis. Next base: position 16,452 of record JAQPPZ010011072.1, on the reverse strand, counting down.
TTCATTGGACAAAAATCCATAAAAGGTCAAGTCATCATCGATCAACTGGCAGAGGCTCCTCTTGAAGATGATCAGCCTCTGACCGTAGAACTACCTGATGATGGGGTCTTCCATGTTTCAGAATCACCAGATTCTGATGAGCTTGAGTCACAGGCTGACATGACCCTATTCTTCGATGGTTCTAAATGTGAGCAAGGAGGTGGCATGGGAATTGTATTCTTCACTCCACAAGGGGCTCCAATGCCTCTATCATTTAAATTAGACTTCTCGTGCACCAACAACAATGCAGAATATGAAGCCTTGCTCATAGGTCTTCAGACAACAATCACCATGAACATTAAATGTTTAAACATCTTTGGTGATTCGTTGTTAATTGTCAATCAAGTAAAGGGGATATTCCAATGTAAATGCCCAGTTCTATAGGCCTACAAAGCCCTTGTGGACAAATTCTTGGCACAACTTGAATGGTATGACATCGAGGCACTCCCTCGATCATCGAATCATTTTGTGGATACTATGGCCTCCTTGGGGTCACTAATCCCGCAAGACCCTTCCGGTGAGATGACAACCATTCAGGTCAAAACATTATCACAATCCATGATGGAGCATGCAAGCTCTGACCTAATGCCAGGAATCCACTTGATCCAGATTGAACCATCTCAGGATAGGTTCTCTCGAATCCATGATTGTCTGACTCGAGCCAACTGGGGGTCCTTGTTCTCCTCGACCCCTCTTAATAGCAACACAATGCTATTTTTACAAGTTCTTTCCCGCTCAGCTTTTGCTAGGGATGAACTTCAAGAGGGATTGGCCATTCATACCATCGAGGTTTCTGATCAGCAGGATTGGTACACACCCATAAGGGATTACCTCAAGCTAGGTAACCTCCCACTTGGATTGACACAAGCCATGAAAAGATCATTTAAATAGAAAGCGGCAAAACATGTCTTGTTAGGAGACATTTTGTATCGTCGAAGCTATGAAGGAATCCTCCTCCGTTGCTTGGACCAGCAAGAGTCCGCTTGGGCGATCACCCAAGCCCACGATGGTACATGTGGTGGCCACTTCAGCGGTATGGCCATCGCAAAGTGCATTCTTTGCATGGGCTATTATTGGCCATATTTAGAGCGAGATTGTTGCGCATATGTAAAGAAGTGCATGAAGTGTCAACACCATGCTAATTTGACACATGTACCTTCTCAGGCCTTGCAACCGATCCAATCGACTTGGCATTTTTCGTAGTGGGGCTTTGATCTAATCGAAAAGATCTCCCCTACATCGTCGGGTCATCACACGTTCATCATAACGGCCATAGAGTACTTCACCAAGTGGGTGGAAGCAATTTCGCTAACCTCTATGACTGGAACCCGCATTGCGGAGTTTATTTTGCATAACATCATATGTCATTTTGGTATTCCATCCAAGATCCTTTCGGATAATGGGACGTCATTCAAGAATAAATATGTGCATGCTTTGACCACAAAGTACAAAATTTAGCATAGTTTTTCAACACCCTATTATCCATAGGCAAATGGGCAAGCAGAGGCGTCAAACAAAATGCTAGTTGCCATCCTCAAAAATATCATCGTAGATAGTCATAAGGATTGGCACATTCAGATCCCACTTGCCCTATGGGCTTATCGCACTAGCATTCGGATGCCCACTAGGGCAACTCCATTTTTGTTGGTGTATGGCTCCGAGGCAGTCATGCCTCTCGAGTTGGAAATCCCTTCACTACGCATTTCAATGCAAGAGTTCATCGATGATGACACTACGCGATAGGCCCGGTTAGACCAACTGACGTTGCTCGATGAACGATGCGTCAATGCTCTCGAGCATTTGCGTATCTATCAAGAGCGACTTAAGAAAGCATACAACATGAAGGTCCACCTAAGGGACTTTTAGGTTGGTGACTTGGTCTTAAAAGAGAACCAACAGAATTCTAATTTGTCGTCCCATCTAAGGGACAAGTTCATGGCAAACTGGTTAGGTCCTTATGTGATTGATAGTAGAATAGGACCTGGAACATACCGACTCGCCTCTCTTGAAGGAATCAAGGAACTAGAACCCTTGAACATCAGTCATTTGAGGCCATTCCACATCTAGAGAGCCATAGTCCAACCAAAAGCTCCAAGGATTCTCACAATCGCTTGGTCAACCCAAAATGCTCCAAAGGTATCCATAAACCCTTTGGTCAAACCAAAAGCTCCAAGGATTCTCATAATCGCTTGGTCAACCCAAAAATGCTCCAAAGGTATCCATAAACCCTTTGGTCAAACCAAAAGCTCCAAGGATTCCCACAATCGCTTGGTCAACCCCAAAAATGCTCCAAAGGTATCCATAAACCCTTTGGTCAAACCAAAAGCTCCAAGGGTTACCATAACCGCTTGGTCAAAACAAATATTCAAAAACAAACAAAAACAATAAAATCATCAAAAATAACAAAAAAAATTGCATTTCAATTCCATGCATACTCGTAAAAATCAAAATACAAAAATATAGGTTGCATTAGGCATCACATCCATACATTGCATATTTGCTAGGTCATACATGTCAAAAGCACCATAGACTGTAATTACTTGGCAATTCCATCATTTTCCACATCAAATCCATTTTATAAACACATACATCCAGAATAACACCATCCCCATTTTTAGCATAGTCAGTTGTCTCCTAATGTATATAGGGTTTTCGTCATTCAGTTGTCTTTAAATTGCTAGCCAAAAACTGTACAAAGTTAAATAGATTTTACAAGGGAAAGTTTTACTTGGATCACGCCTCGTTATGTAACATCCCTACACAAGTTAAAACACATAAAATAATTCCTAAGTTGTGTGAACGCAAGAGAAACCTACAAAGCAGTCTAGGGTACCATAGGTGAAAGATTAGCTTGTTCATCCCCCTGTGCGAATGGTTCAAGAGTGCTGAGAATTGACAAAAGGACAAGCTCTTCCCCATCAATTCCCCCTAATAAATAGTGGTTTTCACCACTACCAAAAATCCCAATCACCATTGGTCCCTAAAGTTGTAAGGATTCGTACTACACGTCCCTGCCAAGGATGGGTAGTCATCCCCAAGGCCTAAAAGGATCAATGCCATTCAAAAAAAAATTCCCACAAGCCATCATCATAATCACCTTTGGTCTCCAAGTTGTAAGGATTCATACTACACGTCCCTGAACAGGATGGGTAGTCATCCCCAAGGCCTAAAATATCAATGCCCTTACTTCATAATCTCCATAATCCCCTTTGGTTCCCAAAGTCGTAAGGATTCATACTACACGTCCCTGAACAGGATGGGTAGTCATCCCCAAGGCCAAAAGGATCAATGTCATTCATAAGCCACAAACCTACAAGCTCAACCTTACAAAGCTCAAAATCCAAAATCAAATAACAGTGGTTATCACCACTATTCAAAATCCTTGCTCAAAAAGAAAAACAAAAGAAAAATAAATAGTGATTTTCATCACTATGTATACGAGCAAGTATCCTAAACCATTGAGCAAATAAAAATCCTGAACTTGAATCCTTGGAATTCTCAGCATTCGAAAACCATCTAGGTGATCCTCATTACGGGTTTGGTGGACAACCTACCTGGCAATGGCGGTATCCTAACCGCATGACGATATGTCTATCACATTAGCTTTGCGTGTGAGCAGACCAATGTTTGCATGTGGATGAGCTAGCTTATGGTACCTTAGATTGTCCCATGGATTAATCTTACTAAATACAACAACGGAGTTAGTGGAGCTAATTAGGTGATCCTCAGTACAGGTTTGGTTGATAGCCTATCTGGCACTGGCGGTATCCTGACAAATACCACATAAACGAACTCAATTGCACACACAGGGATGTGAAATAACTTGGTTAAACTCAAGTCGGATTTATACCTTGTTCAAAAGTCTTGTGAGATAAATGTACAGTTTTGGCTAGTTAGTTAAAATATCTGAATCTCAAAAAAGCTTAACTACATTTTAAAAACAACTGGTACATTTCATTACGTACATCACCATCAAAAAATATGCAAAAATACAAAAACAAAGTTATCACATGCAAAGTCATTCCACAAAGTCATCCCATAAGTACAACAAGCCAGTAAATCTTGTACAGTCTATGGTGCCATCGACAAGTTATCAACAACTCATTTCATTCATTCCATATGCATACATCATATAAATTAGAAACATCGCATTCATAATAGCATATGCATACATCATCATAAATAAATGTGCATAAAAAAAACAAACCATGAAAAGTGTATAAACACAAAAAAAGTCATCTGTATATATATCATCAAAAATGCCCGTAGGCTACAATGAACCGGTCCTCTGACCTCGCAACAAAAGCAAAAACTCAAAAACCCCTAAGCCTAGGGCATCGGCCACCATGATCACGTAGGATCGGTGTGACGGGAACTACCCCCCATGGTGTGGGTCCTATGGGACCCCTCAGGGTGGCTGTTGCTAGCCCCCACATCATGCCTACTAGCACCTCCCTCCTCCAGTCGCCTACATGAGAGGATGCTGACTGCTCAGTATCACTCCCTCTCGAGCGACGTGATGATCCACCTCCAAAAAGTGCAAGGATCCACCCATCGAGGTGGATAATCTCTACCCTCTAGCTCCAATCGATGCTACACCGAAGTCCATCTCTCATGATACATAGCCAAATTCTTGTCACATTATGCTAGCTATGCCCGTAGGAGATCCCTCTCCCATACATCGGTATCCCCATCCTACGGTGGTACGTAGCCCATGCATTCTCCCACTCTGCTAGCTGCGTTCGTAAGGAGATCCCTCTCCTGTAGAGCATCCCCGAGCTCCTCATCCTCACCTTTGAAGTAGCCCCACCAATCATGCATTCTCAGATGCAACCCTACCTCCATGTCCTCTGAGACTGCCTGAGGCATCAATCCGAATAGCCTGCTCTGCTCCCACTACTCTGGGACGTCCTGCATCTCCGGCTGATCCGGCACCCCAAAATCCCCCTCAAAATCATCCACCTCTACCATGTCCGCATCATCCAGTGGAACCCCCAACCCTCTCCTGGTGCCTCTGCACCCTCATCCCCTACTGCTACCACCTCTCCCCCTAGAGGCCCCTCGCCTCACCATCATCGTAAAGTCCACCACTGGTCATACTCAGTGGTAACCCCGATGTCATCCACATCTGGGACGTCAATCATTGTATCTGCATCCTCACCTAGCGATGCAATGATTGGCCAAGCTAGAGTCCTCTCGTCCCCTCATGTCGATAGACCACGGGCTCACCAGGAAACCCCTGGTGCACCCCAAACTATCATGTAACCCGACCATATGGGAAGAACTCCTGCTCAGTCCCGTGATGCCCAATCAGCCATCGCCCCCTCCGTACCCATCGAAGCCACTCTCCAGCCTCAGGCCAGGCTAGATAGTCCCGATAGGGGTGCCAGAACACCTCCCCTAGAGCAAGCCGAGCGAAGGCATCGACATAGTGCCCTACGACACCTACCCATCATCGACTCTGTCCCTGCTCCTCAGACCTCCACCATAGTGCCCCGTATCCAATCTCTCGGTCTACCATCTCCGCCCGAGTCATCCAGGGCAGCCCAATCGGCCTCTCCATCGCTATGTGTTGCCAAGCCCAGCACTGCAACAAGTAGCTGCAACTAATCCCCTTTCACCTCCGATAGTGGACCTCGTACAACTCATCATAGAGTTGTGCCAGTAGAGTCTGTCCCCATCTCATGATCATAGGTGCCTCCGTAGGACACTCCACTAACCTAAACACCACCTCTAGTAGGTTCCATGGGAACCTCGCATCCGAAGAGTCGGGTAGAAGCATGTTGGAAATGAGGCCCATCAGTAATGCGTGCCTCACTCCCAACACACCCCTCTCTAGCCACCATCGAACCAATATGCCACCAATATGGCAGTCACCCTCTGCCCTCTCCATTGGGCTATCCACCCCCATCTCCTCTCCATGTCCAAAGCAGCATGTCAACACTATTGTCCGCTGATCCCAGGCGTCGTCCTGATCGGCAGTCTGTCTATCAAAATCCAGAGAATCCGATAGACATCCTCCAAGGTCACTGTCATCTCCCCTGTTGGGAGATGGAAGGTGTTAGTCCGAGGATCCCACAAGTTGATCAGGGCCATCAGATAGGCCCGATCCCCGACCACCGGCTCCAGTCGAGTCACCTGCTTGAGCCCAAGGGCATCAAGCCACTCCTAGTCAGCCAAAGTCAGTGCCTCCCGCGCTTTAGTAAAAATCGTGGGCACACGGTACCGGCTCTTCACAACCTGCAAAAGAAAACAACACAAAAACATTAAAACAATGAAAAATTAAAAAATAAAAATGTAATAAAAATAAAATAAAAAAATAAAAAATAAAAAAATTCAAAATAATTTGTAGTCTAGGGTTTTAACTCTAAGATAAATTAAAAAAAAAAAAATTAAAAATATTTAGTTTATAAATTAAAAAAAAAAAAAATCAAAAATAATTTGTCAGTTCTAGGGTTTTTAACTCTAACCGATAAATTAAAAAAAAAAAAAATCAAAAAATAATTTGTCAGTTCTAGGGTTTTTAACTCTAACTGATAAATTAAAAAAAAAAAAATAAAAAATAATTTGGTCTAGGGGTTTTAACTCTAACTGATAAATTAAAAAAAAAAAAAATTAAAAATAATTTGTCGAGGTCTAGGGTTTTTAACTCTAATGATAAATTAAAAAAAAAAAAAATAAAAATAATTTTAATAATAAATTAAAAAAAAAAAAAAAAAAATTGTTCCTAGGGTTTTTAACTCTAAAATGATAAATTAAAACACAAAAACAAAACCACAACAAAATAACTAGGGTTAAAGTTACGTTTTTACGCTCAGGTTTTACCCTACGTTTCTAACCTAAGTTTTGATCTTTGTTAAATTAGGGTTAAGCAACGTTTTTAAGTTATGTTCTAAACTAAGTTTTTTAGCTCAGTTTTAAACTAACTTTTGATATTTGTTTAACTAGGGTTAAACTAAGTTTTAAAATAAGTGTTAATTTTGATAGACTAGGGTTTCATTTTTAAATTTTAAACAAAAACAAAAAAAAAAACAAATAAATTGCGGTTTTCAAATTGTAACAAAAAAACAATAAAGAGGAAGGGCACTCATTGGTCTCGCTTCGGCTCCGTCGCTGGATGATCCGGTCCATGAACTCATGGTAGCAGGAAAATTTTGGCAGCGCTTCGCTTCGTAGAATTGACCTCCTCCTCCTCAGAGCTCCAAATCGCTAGGAAAAACAAATGCAAATGAGCCCAAAACCTAGTTTTGGCCTTTAAATAGGCTTTTGAGCCTGTAATCATTCCTCCCTAGGATGAGCACTCTAGTTAGCACTCGTCCCACCTTGGGATGATTACTAAACTGGTATTCATCCCACCCAAGGATGAATACAGAGCAAAAATTTCAAAAACAACAAAAACTGCACAAAATGCACAAAAACAAGCAATAAAAGTGTCCGATGAGAGTGCTTTTGCACTTGACATTCTGGGCATGCAAAATAGATGTCGGGGTCACAAATCCTCACTATCCTATTCCCTAAGAAGGCTACCATAGCTGGACCGCTCCATGGGAAGATGGATTTTTGAGAATTTCATCCCCAAACGGCGTCACAAAAGGGTCAAAACCCAACCAAAAATAGCAATAACATTGTCGAACGAAGGCGCCTTTGCGCCTGAAATTCTTGGCATCCAAAATAGATGTTGGGGTTACAAATTGTCACTATCCTACTCCCTAAGAAGGCTACCATAGCCGGACCGCTCCATGGGAGGATGAATTTTTGACAATTTTAGCTCCAAAATGCGTCACAAAAAGGGTTAAAACCCACCAAAAATAGGTCAGAATGTTCGAAAACTGCTTAAGCATTCAATGGTAAACAATTGAAGGCACCCTTACCTAAGTCATCTTGGGTCAAGTGACTCATCGCTTTTCTCATGTCGGTCATTCCCTCATCGATTCGTCGCTTGAGGGGGTAGTCACACTTAGTCACCAATCAACAAAAATATACCCAATCAAGGAAATGACATGCATTCAAAGGATCATTGACAAAGACAATCATGCTCCTGCTTGGGGCAGCAAACAAGCAATAATCACAAGCTGATCAAACACTTGGCATTCATGAATCATGAACTCAAGGTTCCCATAGACAAAAGGTTGCGCCCTTTGCCTATTCATGACTGATCAATGTCCAAGCTCAAGTAACACCTCACCGAAAAAGGTTAACACTTGAATTAAGTTCCTTAGCTCGTCAGAAGCAAGGATTCAAGAATGCGTGCCCTTTCCATACTTGGGGCATCAAGAGTTGGTTAGGTTACTGAGAAACCCTAATCATTAGTGCTTTGGTTATCTATTTTTGCTCAGCGTTGCGCCTTGCATAATGCTTCCCAAAAAGGGGCATCTATAGACACCAAAATAACACCAATCCGATTATGTGACAACAAGCATCGATCGCATTGACACACACAGCCCCTAGGGCAGCCCCTAGAGGTTAAATAGTGGTCCTAACCACTCCCAAAAGTAGTTTGGAAGGTCAAGGGTCAATTTGGCACCTTTTGGCACTTTGCTCCCTACTCGTCCCACCCTGGGATGAATACAAACTGGTATTCGTCCCACCCAAGGACGAATAGCAGCATTCGCCCCAGGGTGAGGCGAATAGCAGGTTTGACTGGCAAAAATTCAAACCTCGACAAGTCCGCCAGTTAACTGCAACTTCAGGACATGCAATTGCGAGGAACGACTTCAAATCAAGAAGAGAGACTTCAGTCATGCATGTCTTTATTTTAGAGACCTCATGCAAGGAGACTCTAAATCAGGGAATAATATTTTCTCTCAAAATAGGACAATCAACTCAAGTGGCGCCCTCGCATGCGCATTCAAACAAAGAGACCCTAGGTCTATAAATTGGTGAGTCTTCTCACCCAAGAAAAAGATATAGAGAGGAGCTTTTGGAGCAACGAAGTGCTGCTAAAATATATCCTCACCCATTGTTTGTGCTTTCACATCCTTGATCTCTCTTTTGGAGGGAGGTTATTGGGTGATTATTGGAGGCGCATTCTAGACCCAAACCCAAACATTTGGCCACAATATTCCACAAAATTTGTCGACAACACCCCATAAGAGGTTTTGGACCCATCCCAAGTGGATTGGTGCCGAAACAGAGTCCCAAACGGTGGGCGTCCTGCCCCCGGGCGCCCCCCAAGCTGTCGTAGCCCTAATCGCCCCACCCCGGAGTGATTAGAAATCTATGATAGATTTCTCTTATTTTCTTTTTGCATCTTATTCTAGGTTATTTAAATAGGCTGTAGTTTAAATTTCACTTCATTCTGAGCATTTTTGACCATGTTTTTATCATTTCCCGCCTTTACTAACTTGCAGATGGCACCATCAAAATCTGGGTGATAGAGGCCAAATTGGAGAAATCTGACCTTCTGGGTCTTCCCAAAATACCCCCAATTAGCTAACCCCAACTTTGCAGGTCATTTGGAGCTTCCTGGATAGGACATTGAAGAGGGTGCTTTCTAATAATTTATTGCAGGTTTATTCGTCCCACCCCGGAGCGAATACAAATCTGTGAGGAATTTCTTGATTGTTCCTTTTGCAGTGCCCTCCTGGTAACATATTCATGCTTCTATTAAATTTTTAGGTCGATCTGATGTTATTTGGTTATCGTTTTAATATTTTCATGCATACACTAACAGTAGGCCTTGGGAAATACATGTTCTATTCTATCTGCAGGTGCTACTGATATTTTCTGTTTCCTTGAACATAGGTCTTCGACATCAGAGGAGCAGTAAGGAGTCAACACTCATATACACAAGTGGCGGTGACGTTTTGGTCCGCCCATCTTACATGTGGGCACGCGGAAGAAGGATTGCTATCCATGGATGTGATAAGAAACATATTTAACGCTCCTATCCCCTAAAAGGGAAGGAGACGTATTGTAACATGACTTTAAAAGCATATCAATAAAGAGGACCCTATTCCATATTGCTTTTATCTTGTGTCGATTCGTTTATGTTCTTTCCTTTCATGCATTTTTCAATATATAGGCTTTTAGCGTTAAGTTTGGTTTTACACGCATCGTACTTGGCATTTTCCTTTTTGTTTCCGTATCCTCGTGCTTTTAGGACCTCTTGTCAATAGTCATTTTGATTTAATATCAAAAGAATATTTTCTAAGACTTATTTTCCATAAGATATTTGAATTCCAACTTGGACATCAAGCATATTATTTGAGTATAATAATCTATTAATCCTAAAACCTCTCTGCTACAATATTGGATACTATGTGTCAATGATATTACTAACATTGAATTTTCATTTTATTTGGACTATAGAAAACTCCTCGTAAGTTTAGTTAGCTAAGTATATAAATACCTTGGATTCAATTAGCATAAAAAGTATTCTACATGGGTGGAAAGAAATTTTTTTCCAGCCATATAGATTTTATGAGATATATATACATACTTATTTGTCTAAATCTTGAGATTCTTTTTGGAATTTAACCATAAACCATTACATGAGGTTATGAGAGGAGATATTGTAACCAAACAAGATACCTATGTAGCAATGGATTTTTAATGCAATACAAGCTTATAATATTCTAAAATATACAGAGGATAATCACCATTTATAACAATAATGAAATCAATCCTATACAAGGTTGCCTCCAATATTCTCCAATATGTATTTGCCCTTGGCAAAGCTTGTTTGTGAAGAATTAATAAATTTGGGAAGACAATTAGCAATTTGAAGCGCAAGGATCTTGGCTAGAATTTTATAAGACACATTAAGCAGTGTGATATGTCTCTAATTTTTGACTAAATTTTTATCTCCATATTTTGGAAGTAATCTAATAATACCCGAATTGATTTCTTTACCTAGAGAACCACTAGCCAAAGCCTCCTCATAGACTTGATGTAGATCCTCTGCAATTCAGTCAATATGTTTCTTATAAAATTCTATAGGTAGACCATCAATACATGGCGCTTTATAATTTTGAATAGCTCGAATAGCCTTCATTAATTCTTCTTTAGTAATACTACCACCTATAGTCAAGGAATCCAGCTCAGAAATGTTTTTAGGAATAAGAGAGCAATAGTATAATCGATCCTTAATTCTAGCAACACTTTCTTCCAAGGTAAACAATTCTTTATAGAACTAAACAAATATTGTCATAATGTCATTATCATCATACACAATAGAATTACCATCCCATATCCCCGAAATAGTCTCTTTAATTCCTTTTTTCTTAATATAACGGAAGAAAATTTTTGAACCCCTATCTCCTCCCTGAAGCCAATTAAGTCTGGCTTGAGAACGTTGCCCCTGAATTTTCTTCACTTGAAACCTCTTGATCTCATTTTTAATCATAACTAATTCTTCTTGAAAGAAGATATTGTTCAATATTTTAATTTAATATATATGTCATATATATAGAATACATTAACACTTTATACATTAGAGAATATATTAATACTTTGGATATTAGGTCATTCCAAGTAGTTTAATAAATTATACTCTAGAATAGTGGAGGGAAATACAATAGCATTGTTACATATATATTAACACTTTAGACATTAGAGAATATATTAATACTTTGGGTATCAGGCCATTTCAATTAGTTTAATAAATTATAGATTAGAATAGTGGATAACCTAATTGAAATGTTTTTCTCAATCGAGTATTAAATGTGTAAAATGGATTTGAGGATGAAAAATATAACTTCTTTTTAAAAATAAGTTCTAATTTTTTTAGCATTATTAGTTAGAAAAGATATTTTCCATTGGCCTTAATGTGTTAACCCTCCTTCCCTGAAGAAAAAAAAAAATTAGCCTTTATATTAGCTATAATAGTAAGAGGTTAAAAATTAGCCCTAGATAGGTGATTTCACTAGATAATTTAGGCACAAGAAGTTAAGAGTTTCTTCTCATTTTAGCAAGAAACCATCCCAAGATAATTTCTAAATAATTAAAAATTAGACTTGTCAAATTTTATGGATAATGAATCCTTGACATGAAAGAAGGTTGCATTTAAAATCTTATCATGAACACAAACATACTACTAGGACCTCTTGTCAATAGTCATTTTGATTTAATATCAAAAGAATATTTTCTAAGATTTATTTTCCATAAGATATTTGAATTCCAACTTGGACATCAAGCATATTATTTGAGTATAATAATATATTAATCCTAAAACCTCTCTGCTACAATATTGTATACAATGTGTCAATGATATTACTAACACTGAATTTTCATTCTATTTGGACTATAGAAAAATCCTCACAAGTTTAGTTAGCTAAGTATATAAATACCTTGGATTCAATTAGCATAAAAAGTATTCTACATGGGTGGAAAGAAATTTTTTTCCAGCCATATAGATTTTATGAGATATATATACATACTTATTTGTCTAAATCTTGAGATTCTTTTTGGAATTTAACCATAAACCATTACATGAGGTTATGAGAGGAGATATTGTAACCAAACAAGATACCTATGTAGCAATGTATTTTTAATGCAATACAAGATTATAATATTCTAAAATATATAGAGGATAATCACCATTTATAACAATAATGAAATCAATCTTATACAAGGTTGCCTTTGCCACTAAGACATGATAAAACAACTCTAGTAGTTGAATAGAATTACAAAATAATGGTACAACCTCCTTTATAAATAGAATAGGTTCCTATGGTGTTTGATTAGAAGGGTTATTCTTACAAGTAAACCAAAGGATCTTCTAAAATAACATGAAGAAAAAATCTAATGATAAAGTCTAACAAATATATTATTGGATAAAAACAATGTTAGAAAGGATTATATTAATAATAATATCTGTTGAGTCATATGTAAAATGTAAACAATAAACAATTAGTGTACTCAAACATAAGATTTATTAAAGTGTATCTTATTGAAAATGATATCATATCCTAGTTATCAAAATATTCAAAGGTCTCCGAAGGAAGCACAAAGTTATCCAATATGTACATACCTCTAAGAAACATGGTTTACTCAACAAAAACAATATGCTATTCAATGGGGCCAATCTATTTATATAAAACTTTGAAAAATATTTTGTAAGATAGATTAAAAATTATATTTGGTATCTAATAAGGTACTAAATCTTTGTTTCTACTTTGGGGATGAGCATAATTAAATCCTAACTATGAAGAACCATAATGTTTTGACTATCTATATATTAGGCAAATATCATTGCCAATAAAATTCTATATTTCTTTAACAACTAAGTAGAAACACTATATAATACCAATATTTCTTACAAGGTGTAGTAAAAAAAGCACTTGCGACTTCTTAAAAAACAAACACCTCTCCAAATGGTTTCTAGTTTCCTCCTCTAGTTTACAAGGAATATGGCTAGTATTTGAATCCAAAACATACCTATAGACATGTCAATGGAAAGCTTTTTTTTATCATAGAATAAGTTTTGGTTCAAATATTTCTATAATTTTATCATCATCAAAGACTAGATCACCTTGAGAATCCTTAATTTAATAGATTATTATTTCATCTTGTGATGAAAAATAAAAGAGTACTTAGAGCCTTTGTATCCTAATTGAATACATTTTACATAATATTATATGTAGTTCCCCTATCCATTAAAATTCTTGATCTTCATCAACTATTGTTATCATTAAAAAATAAATAAATATCTTTCTAGTACAAAGGAAAAAAGAAACGCAAATAAATAGTATTCCTATTGAATCCAAAACTTAGCTTCTTGTATGGTGGGTTTTTTATAAGAAGTTTTCAACATTTCAAAGTCTAGATCTGATTTTACATATTTTTCCTCAATGTAAATTTCATAATGCTTCAAAAACTCTTATCCACTTGTTTTGGTATTGTGACATGGCTAAATAGTTTTGGGATATCTTCTACACTTTTTTATTCCCTTCTTTCAGTAGATCTTGGAAGCTTTATCTTCTTGGATTTTCCTAGTAGTATCATTGCCCCAATATCTATCACATTTTTAGACTCATCCTTCTCAAGCATATTTGGTAGTTTAGATACAAAATGGTGTTCATATTCTATTACATTTGGGATGTATCCATTCCCATGTTTCTAAAGCTTTAAGTAAACTACAATATTTTACTAATAGACTTTAATAACTTTCTCACATGATACAAGATCTTTAGAAATGAAAGGTAATAAATAGTGATGAATAAATTTAAGAACTAATTATTTCTATTTCTTTATTCAAGAATTTAGAAGATATTATGGAAGACATTCCTAGAACTTCACTATATGACAGGCTCTGCCATATATGAGTGATGATATTTTGCATATTGCAACAACATATAGCTATAGTTTTTGTTGAAATTTTCTTTTACTCTTAAGTATATTTAGTTATGGATTCTTTACTCCCTATCCAATTTATTTTGTTTTCTTGCTAGTGGATGGTGCTAGCACTAGAATATTGTAATGTTCTAGTTAATAACATAATATAATCTAGCATTTACTCAAGGAAATAAAATATAGGTTTCATGTTTGAATTAAGTAGAATCAAAATGAAACAAACTATGGTTGGATAATTGAATAAAAAATCTCCTAATATAGACTTGTCTCATATAACCTATAACCTATAAGCTTGAAAACCCTAAATATACTTAATTTTTTACCCTTTAAATTAAGTATAATTTTACATAATAAAATATAAATGAATTTATTATCCTATAATTATTTGGATGTAGAATAATGTAGTCATAAAATGAATATCCGACCAAATTCAATATTCAAATTTTATGTATATTATATCTTAATGCAACCAATATTCTTATTACATGATTAAAATGATTTTATTTACTCATATTTTATTACAAAAACATGGTATATAATTTTATTTTAATTTATAAATTCAAACTTTTATTGAAAAATAAAGCCTTAATAACTAGATTTATGACTCATTAACTAAACATTCAAAAGCCAATACCCTAATAACTTATAAAAATTTCTAATTAATAGTTTCAAAAATATTATTTTAATATATTTTTAAATAAAATTATATATATATATATATATATATATATATTTGATACTATTAAGAGAAGAGGGTTTTGAAAGGAAGCCCACAACCTTTTACAAAACCTCCAAAAAATATGGAGCAAAACTAGAAGTAAACTTAAAAAAATAAGAAACCACCCTCCACCCATGGAGAGGGTCCACAAACACCATTAAACACAACCAATAAACTAGAAAGGAAATACAACAAACTAGAAGAATCGAGGAGAGAACTAAGGAAGTTCTAAACCAATGAATCGACTTCAAGAACCACATTATCGGCCATCCTTTGCCTATGGTTCTACTTATCAATTTAGCAGATACCTTAAGGGACCAGGTGCAAATTCTCACCCAACCATCATTCCACATCATCACCATCCAATTTGAAAGAATCGAATGATGGCCATGAAACTTCTAAATACACTTCAAAAGACCATCATTCTTTAGAATTGTTTTCACCTCATCATCGATTGACAAGGAAGCCAGTTTTACATGAGATTTGGAAAAACGCAACTTGGGGCTATAAAATTTCACCTTACCCATTATCAAAGTCTTATCAAACACCCCTATATTCTACACAACAACATTTCCCCTACCATAAGCAGATGAATTTGGACCAGATCACTAAAAAATCACCAAAAAATTTAAATGTGAAGAAAAATAATTAAAGGTATCCAAACCCCAATCAATCAATCCTGGACCACAACACCCACTCTCAAAACTCAGCAACCAAAGTATCTCAAGCATCCTCCAAAAATCCTTCGCAAGAACTTCACTCATCCTACAATTTCTAGCATTGACAAAAATACCTAGGAGCAGCAAAGCAACCCCATCCCTCTTTGAAATTCTAAATTTATGAAGTTCATGATTGAAGAAATAAAAAACCACATCAAATTACTCATGCCAAACTCCTTCTACACCAACAAAATAATGACAAAGGGCTTAGACTCCATCACCCACCATGACATCTACTAATTCTCGAATAAATCATATTTCAAGAGATGCCCACTTACAATTCGAGCATGATACAAGGAGAAAATAAAAGGAAACTACAAAAAACCCACTATATCTCCACATAGCTTAGAAGAAAGCACCAAGGACAACAAGCAGATCTAAAATGAATTATTAGGCCTGTCACACCTGACCCACACTTTTCAAGTTTGTAAACCAAGGGGAGGAGATGATCAAAAAGCTGACAACCTTCCCCCAATATTTTGAAAAAATGCACAACCGCCTAAACAAGAAATCACTACTAGGCCTAGCTAGGCACAGACCATAGGGAATCAAAACATCAACTTTTAACTATATTTGTTTAAGTTTAATTATTTATAGTTTTGATAATAACATTTAATACGTATAATATACTACAGAAAAAAATACAATAATAATTATATTTAATAAATTTTAATGTGCTCT
>JAQPPZ010011071.1:0-37588 GCA_028583015.1 Wollemia nobilis | reverse complement strand
GCTATTCAAAATTAAAAAAAAATAAACAAAATTTTGTTTTTTTTCTCCCCCGGTGGGAATCGACCCCGGGACCTCTCCTCCGCAAGCCAAAGACTCAGCCGATTGTGCTACGCCCGTCGGCTGGAGTAGAAAGGAATGGGCAGTTCCTTAAACTATAGGTGGGCAAACTTAAAAAAAAAAAAACAAGTTTTATCCCACATGCAGTGGGAAGAAGGCTGAGAAGCCTTCAAATATGCGCGAAGGCAAATAAACTATCGATTGCCTTCGGGCAATCGCTCCTCACCATGATGCTTGCGCCTTGGCCAATCCGCGATCGCCACGTGTCACTTCTCAGACGAATCCACATCCGCCACATGGACAAACAAGTTTTTGCCATTGCACACGCTTTGCATGCCATGTCGACCACCACGTCAGTGCCATGTCAGCGCTCTGTCAGCACTCGCCACATGTTGGCTGTCGCCACCTCAACACCTCGATTCGTGTGTCCATGTCAGCTGTCGCTTTGCCTGCCACATGTCACCTCAAAATTCATGTAACATCAAAGTCTGTGCCCAACTTTGCCACCTCCTCGATCTGATTGCCAGCTCCTTGGGATGCGTGCACAGCACGCTCGCCAGCCAGTCATCGTGTGTCCTCGAGAATCATGCCTGTGTGTCCTTGGGAAACGTGCTCGTTCGATCTCGAGAATCGTGCCCGTCGGCTCTGATACCAAATGTAGAATTCGGACCAGGTGGAAATATTAAACTAAAACTTAATATTAAATTCATGCAGAGCTAAATTACAACACACAATCATAGGAAATGCCCATAATATATACGGGGAGAATAGGGAGGAAGTCGACGGAGAGGGAGATGGAGGAATAAGGGGAAAGGGAGTTGGAGGGATAAGGAGGAAGAAGGAATAACGGAGGAAATGGAGGGATAAGGGGAAGAAGTTATTGATTTTAAATAAAAACCTGTCGACATTATAAACTTGTCGACAATGCTAACCTAAACAATGTGTTCACACTGCTACACCAATGAGGTTGAGAGAAATATTAAATCCTGAAGAACAAATAAGAGATACTGGAGAACAACTATTAAAACATAAAGGAATAGTAAAAAAATGGTTTTATAAGAAGGCTACTTTGTAAAATTTTGAGATTGGTGATATGGTCTTTAAATGGGATGAACATAAAAGTAAGATTGAAAATCATACTTAGTTTTATATATTATTGAGTGGGCCATATATCATAGCAAATTGTAAGGATGACAATTCATTTGAGCTAGAAACCATTAAAGGATATGTTCTCCCTATACCTATAAATTAAATTCACCTAAAAAATTACCCTTAAGCATACTTGGATTCTAAATGCCATCACAATCTAAGTAGATAAAGCATATATAATGTCTATTAGGCAAAGGAATTGTCAAAATTTAATAAACCCAAAGAAAGACTATGGGTCTTGTGGATTTGTCATCATTTTATTTTCTTTCTTGTGTTTAATTTTTGTAGGATTTATAAAGCTCTAACCCTATTCCCAAGGATAAAGACACCAATTTTGGGTCCTCCTTCAAGCAATATAGAAGGTTCCAATGAGCCACCAAAATTGTAATGACTCATCACTACTAATTTGCATTTAAGGTAAGATTTTGAGGGAGACAAAATTTCCAATCAAAGGTGGGCATATTTTTGTGGTTAATGTAAGTGGAGGAGACAAACCTAAATTTTAAGAGTGCACAAGATATTTTTAAAGGAGGAAGTCTTGATGAATCCTAATAATCAAAAGTTCTAGGAATCCTATAAAGTAGATAAGAAAGAAGTCCCGACAAATGTAACAATGAGAAAACTAGAAAATATTCCTCTTAGACAACCATAATATCAAAAGGTTTGAAAAATTTGATGAAGGCCAATGATAGAAATTTTTGACCAGTGGACAAATGTATTGAATAGAAGAAACGAAAGGGACACCAAAGGATTTTAAGCTATTATAGACAATCTAGAATGCATAGTATCCTAAGAAAGGTAGGTGAAGTAAATTAATGTGCTCTTATTTAAAGGAACAAAGGCTACCCACCAATGTAACCTCAATTGAGTAGCTCAAGAACATATTAAAAGTGTATATGGCAGGTGTAGTCCCACATTTGAAAACCATTATGGTTGAAGGCACTGCTTTCAATTCCAAAATCCCCCAAAAAAATCATCAAAATTGTTAGATCCACCTACAATATTTGGAGGGAATTTATCCCTATTGTAATCCATAAATAGTAGTAATTTAGGCTATAAAAAGGATACAAAAATTTATATCTACAATTTTTGGCACAATTTAAGCTATAACAGTCATCTCCTGAGCGACTTGTGAGCAAATCAAACCCCCTTTTTGGCACAATATTTGGCACAATTTTTGTAATATTGTGATCAAATAAAACCCCCTATTTCAAAAAATATAAACAATGACCTTATAAGGAAATAAATATGTATGGCCAATTGGCTCACCACAATTCTATTTGAGGACTAACAAAGTTACTCCACCCATATTCCATATTAGAAGGATGAATATGTCTACCACTTTCAATTTAGTTTTTAACACTATTTTTATAAACACATTAGGAGATATATTTACTCCTTTCAAAGTGACATGTCCAAATTATTTAATACCTTTAAAATAATGTGCATCAAGATAGATATACACACCACTTTATTTATCTAAGCCATTATAGAATAATTTTTAGATTATCCATGAGTTCTTATTCAATTTTATATGGAATCATGATGTTATCCAAGAAGATAAGTATAAACTTATACAAGAAATTCTAGAATACACTATTCATAAGGTTCATAAATGTTATGGGTGAATTTGTTCATATAGATAGAGCCATAATAAAATCATCATCATTTTGTTAGTTTTAGAATATAGTATTAGGTATATTTTCTTCTGTAATCCTTAGTTTATGATAATTATAATTCATATCAGTCTTGAAGAGAATCATTGATCCTCTAAGTTAGTCAAATAAATCATTAACTCAAAGTATAGGATACCAATTTTTTATAGTCCTTATATTCAACATATGATAACCCACATACAATATTATAGATCGATCATTTTCTTCCCAAATATCAATAGTCATCCATGGTGACACATAGGGATGATAAAGTACTTTTCGTAGAAATACCTATACTCATGCTTTTTGTTTTTACAACTTCATTAGAGTCCTTTGGTAAGGTCCTCTTACTTTGCATAGTAGACATAAAGTAAGTTTAGCTCTCTCTATAAATCCCTTTAATATGTTTCAACTATCTTACTTGATCATGCCACTAGGCTATTTTGTTCCTACATTATAAATTGGATCCACACCAAATAAGCTAATCCATACCAAGCATTAGTTCATATGATCATAGTGTAGTAAGGTTTAATGTTACAAGAAAAACATTATTAGACAAGTTTATAAATACAATGAGAACACAAGTTTTTATCCTATATATCCAAATTAAATCATATTATATGTACCAACTATAAGTTAATCTTGATAAACCCAATTTTCACTTTCCATCTATTAAGAAAAAAAGAAAACCATTAGAAGCACCAAAGTCAATATAAAATTTAACATGGAAATCAGTAAGTATACCTTCCAATTTTATAGGACTGACTTATTTTGTTGCTTGACATGTACCCATTGTTGCATATATCTAGTGAATTCCACCTATGATTTATTAGGGGTATTTTATCTAGACATTTATTAACATCTTGTCCTTGGTAAATTTACAAGGTGTTTAGTTATAATTATTGTATTGATGGTTTTTCTAGGTCTAATTCCCATCATGAGTTTTTTTAATGATGGAAATATAGGTCTTGATACTTTTGAATAGTCTTTTTAGCTACCACATTGTCCACATGTATCTTTGGCTTAGGTGTATTTCGTACTAAGATGTCCTTACCATTATATAGGTTCGCTATAAGCTATTACTTGACTAATAAGGTGCATTACGCCTTACCTTTAAAAAATTAATTACCTCTAAATTAACTAATATCTATTTTTTACTACATGAACAAATTTTTTTGAAGTTTTCAGTTCTTAATTATCAATTTTAATTATAATGACATGATTAGGTACCAATAAAAATATTTCAAATTGAGGCTTTCATCCTTGATATAAGACATATGTGTAAAATAACAAGACACTTATTTTGATACTTTTCTATTAATAAGTTCACTTGATGTAATTGTTCAAAAATAGATAATTTTCATTCACAATATAGCATATATAGATACTTTCCCTTGAATATATCTTTGAATTGATCCCATGTCATCTCCTTCTTATTCAATATAAAAACTATTTTGCAATGTTACCTCCACACCATCACATATCCTTTTATATAGAGGATACCATGTACCTAATATTTTATTGAAACCATATATGGAAAACCATTTTTCCATTGTTAGTATCCAAGCTTCTACATGATCATTAAGATCTCCTTTAGTGTCATTGTTAAACTTGGGTGGTTGGTACTTGTAAAGTGCAATCTTTGAATCATTTCCAATGTAGGAAAATGGAGCCACCACCTTGCGTCCAGTTAGTTGATTCATTTCTTGGATCATGTGTTTTCAACTTCATTGGTATGGTTCTTACCAATCACTTAGGCATTGATTTATATCATTAGTTTGTATTTGTTTCTTTTCCAATCGATCTAATAATTGATTCATAGCATGATTATAAGAATAAGTTTTAGGATATTTGATTCTATTATTGATTCTTCATCATGGAATTATTTTCTCCACTTAAGATAAGCTCTTTGGAATGCCTTGTCAAATAGATTTTCTCAATGAGTGGGATATTGTAACCTTGACTAGGACCTTGTGTTGAAATATGGTAATCAGAACTTATTGGGACAAGTCTAATAGTTCCTCAAGTAATCCTATATAAAACCTTGAATTTAGCCTATGATAATTTTTGATGTAAGCCTCTAAGATAAGGTCTAGTATATTTAGCCCTAGAAGGATTGGTTGAAACACATAATGGTTAATATTAATAAACATTCAAAAAGGGTTTAGCTATTTTTTTGCTATTGATAAAAATAGATTTTGAAATGGTCCCATGCAAAATAACTTCATTAACATATTTTACATCGTAAAAACTTCAAAATAATTTCCACTAATATCAGATTGGTAGGGTTTATCCATTTTATAGCCTGGTAAGCTTACTTAAAGACTATAAATAGTGTACAAAATGTAAACTTCACATCAAAATTGAGCCTAAAATCTATACAACAAGCAACACCATTTGATATTCTAATCCATCACAAATTCTCTAATAGATATCTCTACACAACAAATAGTAATACTTGATTTGTAACCCAACTCAAAACTATAATAGATTCCTCTCTACACAACTAACGTAACATTAAATCTATAGATATTACATACAATTTATGACAAAAGTTTTTACATGACAAGCAACAATACTTGATTTGTAAGCCTAGATAAAATAATTTGACAAAAACCTTTGCATAACAAGCTTAAACTTGACCTCTATAAATATCGTGATAATCTAAATTCCTAAAGCCTTTACTATCCAAGCAATCCTTATCTAAGCCTTCAATTATTTATTTAATATTTTTATTTTTTACCAAATTGATCAAATATCATGGAAGAGGGTTTGATGGGATCCACCTATTATCCTCTTATCTTAGTGTTCCCTAATTTACCAACCAATTAGCTACATTATTTTCTTCTCTATATGTATGAATTATTTTGATCCCTCCAAATTGCCTAAGCATATAATAAACCTTTGGATAATTTCACTTATCTAATAACTTAGCTTATTCATTTCTTTAAGACTATTGATTATATTCAATAAATACCATTCCACTACCAGCTTTTTGATTTTCATAGTTTTGCCAACTTGATTCCTTCATGTACTACTCTAGCTTCTACTACATGACTATTTAGTATCACATGAAACTTAGCATAAGTTCCAATTATAACTCCCTCTACATCCCTATAGACCCCCCCTCCTACTTTCCCTAGGTTTCTCTCTAATACACAATCAAATTCAACATCACCCATGTCTCCTTTATTTTTTCCATTTTACTTCTTTTCTATTAATATCTTGTAATCATTTTTTTCCTATCTTGTACATGTCCAAATTTTTCTTGCTATTTATATTCTTATTTATTGTCTCTACTTCTTCCTATTTTCATGATAGATACATTATCACTAATGCTACCATTAATGCCCTACATAATTATATATATTAATCTTATTTTATTCCTAAAAACTCTTTTGTTCCTTTTTTGCTATATTCCCAAAGCAGAGTGGAAGCATATTAAATCCCATAAGGTATTTAGTTTCTTACTTTTGAATGGTCTTTCCCATTGTTAGATCCAATAATTTTATTTTTTGACATCATCCATCAAAGGTCTAGTTCCTACATTATCCCTAAAAATACCTCCATTGAAAATTTGCATAGCAAGAAGATGTGATTTATTGATTCTTCCTCCTCACACAATGGACATCTATTGATTATTTGAAATCCTCTCTTTCTAAGGTTATCCATTGCTAATATTCTATTTTGTACTACCAACCATAAAAATATTGTCATTTTTGGTATTGCCTCTTTATTCCATATTTTTTCTATGGGAATCCATCTTCTGTTTTTTCCATCCATACATCATAGTTTGAACTGACATTAAATTCACCCTCTTCATGATCTATCTATATAATGGTATCTTCCTTCATTATATTAGTCAAGAAGTAAGATCTTAGATTGTGATTGAGCATCTTGTTCATTTTATTTTTAGAATTACCCTTCAACTTATTGCATCCTATGCTTCCTTATTTCCTCTCTATCAATTCTTGTAATATGCTTTCATATTTCCTTTCTACTTCATCTCTAATCATTGTTATTTTGTTATCCTTAACTAATGGGGCATTCTCCAACCATGCTATTGAATTAAATTTACAAGTTTATACTTATCTCAAATTAAAATATTTATAAAATATTTATGTAAGATTAATATGAAAATATCATATTAGGATTGATACATATTATCTTATGATAACAATTTTTAGTCTTTATAAAAATAAATGGTATTCACATTAGTGCTTAAAAGTTGTATAGAGATATGATCATGTCTAATGTATTCTAGATATTTACATAGTCTAAAGGAATTTAACACATTACAATAAAGGGTTTTATGAAAATGTGAGATTGGTCCATGCTTAGTAATCTAACAAGGACAAATTTGAATTGACATTACATTAATGCTTAAAGAATTATATAGAGTTTGACATTTATATTAGCGATTTTTATTATCATATAATAAAAATATAAGGAAATTAACATTTACATATTTTTATTCTCAATTCATCCATTCTCACCATAAGTTATAGGTTGTCTTCAAGGAATATAATTTTTCTGCTTTATGATCAGTTTTCTAAAATATTTCAAATAACTTGCTTAGGTATATTATTGATGAATGTGACACTTAGACAGGGTTGACAATCCCATTGATCAAGATATAGTTGGAACCTTAAAAATTTGATAGGGTTTTATAGAAATAATATTGAGTTGGATATAAATATGATAATGATTTATGTCATTTCTAAGCAATATTGATTGCTTGGTACTAATCTTTCATCTAAACTACTAAGGCATGCTTTTTTCCTATTTTAAGTTATGATTCATTTTCCTAATAAGACGATGCTTTTGCTTTTTATTTTTTATGTGAGTTTTTATATAAGAGAAAGCGATATTGTTTCTTGTAAGAAAGATAAATTGATAAAAATAATGGTCTCATTTTTATTTTTCCTTGTCATAACTATGATTCCTATAAATTTTTGAATTAATTTTGTTGTCTTGCAATAAAAATTTTGCTTTATGATAAATTTCCTTAAATATTTCAAATAACTTAATTAGGTATATTATTGATGAATGTGACACTTATACAAAGCTGACAATACCAATTATCAAAATATAGTTGGAACTTTAAACATTTGATAGGGTTTCATAGAAATAATATTGAGTTGGATATCAATATGATATTCACTTATGTCATTTCTAAGAAATATCCATTGCTAGGTCCTAATATTTCATCTAAACTACTATGGCATATTTTTTTCCCCTTTTAAACTAATATTCATTTTCCTTATAAGATAATCATGCTTTTGCTTTTTCTTTTTTATGTGAGTTTTTGTATAAGAGAAAGCAATTTTGTTTCTTGTAAGAAAGATAAATTGAGAGAAATAATGGTCTCACTTTTATTTTTACTTGTCATAACTATGACTCCTATTAATGTCTCAAATCCCTTGCTAATATTAATTTAACTCTCTTAATAGCTCATAAATTATGCTACTTTTATCTATAATCAAGTGCATTTAGATATAATTTTAGCTACACATAACACAATAATAAAAGTAATTATCAATTAATGGTCACTAGATTTAATTTATGATCTCTCATGGATAATAAAACTAAGAAATCTATGTGTCCTAATAATATAAATAATAATCAAGTGGTATTAGCTCAATCGGTTAGATTCCTCAACATTTAAAGAGGAGACCAGGGTTCAAATATTGCCAAGGGATACATGGATAATATTCAAGCTTTGTTGTACTACTATGTAGTAATGATGTAATATGGGATCTGTTTCAATCCCATTTAACCAATTAAAAAAATAATATAAATAATAATATTTGTCGAGGATAGACCAATTAGTTATCCTTAAGTGTTTTACAAAGGATAGGAGGATCAAATTCTTATTAGTTTCTTTTGTTTATTTTACATGGTGGAATTGGTAGCTACCAGGGCATACTATTCCATATTTTATGACCACCACAGTATTATGCGATGTTCGCCCTGGAAGCCACCACACAATACTTTGCACAATCCACCCTTATAACCACCATGCCACAATCATTTTAAAAATTTTACATCGTTGAAAGCACCAGGAAAGGGACAAGTGTTTAGTTTGATGAGACCTGAGATTTGAACCTTGGGCATTTGTGTCCCCCTTACGGGGTTTAGCCACACCAATTGGTCAACACCTCAGACTTATCAAGTCCTTATTAGTTAAAAAACTCTCCAAACATTTTTTCTTCTTCTTGTCTTAGGTACTAAGATGTAGGATAAGTGGAATGTTAAAAGAGTAAAAAATAAGTGAGGTAGACTAAGTCAATAGCTTTTAAAATAAGAAGCAAATATACTTGTAAAGCTTTTAGCTTGGACAACATTTCATCAAAATTTGTTGTCAAGATGCTAGTTATATAATTTTAGAATTAATCATTCTTAGTGTGACATTTATGGATACAAAGACAAAATGAAGTATACTATTTTATTTTATAAAGTTTACAAATAAGAGTTCTAAATAATTTATGAGAATATTTCTACCATTTTTTGGAGAAAAAAACTCAATTGATATTTATCTTGTTGACATTTTAGTTAAGTTTTTTAGAGTATTTGAATCATTATCACAATTTATCTTGAGGTATTTGTGGTCCTAATATATTATAATCACTTCAATCATGTTAAGGTTTTAGTATAGTCAAAATTCTTAACTTTGTTGTATTTGATATGTTTAGGTATATACCCTTGCGAAGGAATTTTATGAGAAGGTCAAATAAGAGATTTTTTTGATCCAAATTCTAATTATTGGTTTCTACAATATATGATTCATATCTATTGTATGGTAAGGTAAAGTAATTTCCAAAAATAGACTTAGACATAATTTATTTAGATTGTTTATAGTAATTGCTTAACATTAAAGCCAAGTTGCTTGATATAATCTACAAATTGGGACTTCAAGATCTTGAGCATTGATTTCCTAACTTTGGCATGACGTATGAGGCATACAATTATTTTATCATTCATTTTATATTTATTTTTAAGCTTGATGTCCCATAGTTCTTAGCTAAATTGTGACTATTTACTTGTTTGTGTTAGTTTCTTCCCTTTATCTAGTTTTATTCAATACAATAAAATATACAAATTATGTGTAAGCTTTAATAATTTTAATTAAGTAAATGTTGTATATGAGAACATATCAACATACATACAAATAATTTATTGTAAAGTGACGCTTCAAAATTTGTGTTCTAATTTAATAATTACTAATGTTATAATCTAGATATCAACATAGAGTGTTATTTATTCACACCTCCCATATTATTTTCCATCTATCCAACTTGTCTAGATTTGGTAGCACTAATTGTAAAAAAGGAAAATTACTTGTGGAAACCAATACATCTTTTGTGAGCCTCTATGCCAACAAAATAAATATGTTAACTGAAATTCATGTAATAATAAAGTATTTATACATTATTTTTTATGGTTTCTATAATGAGGGTCTAATTGCAGACTATTTACTTTAAAACAAATTATTCATTAAAGTGCATAAAATTTCACTTGATAAGATGCTAATTAAACCCAATAGTAAGTCATCTAGAAGTTAAAGGAAGTTTTATTATTTGATAACTATATAAAATTTCCCCTTATTTCAATGATTACAAGGGATATTTCCATTATATGAGGGGACAAGCATTTGAAATATAATTATAAATGTATGACATATTGGAAAATTTGATTATTAATCTGGATGAAGTGTGAGCAAAGTTATGGAGGTCTACTTAT
Organism: Wollemia nobilis; assembly: GCA_028583015.1. Taxonomy (NCBI): domain Eukaryota; kingdom Viridiplantae; phylum Streptophyta; class Pinopsida; order Araucariales; family Araucariaceae; genus Wollemia; species Wollemia nobilis. The sequence goes on along the minus strand of JAQPPZ010011071.1, from coordinate 26,984 downwards.
CACTAAAAATATTAGAAGAATTTAGATTATTTTTTTCTATAGTAAAAAAAATGGAGTAATGGTGTGTGATGAAAATGTAAGGTTTCAAACTTTGTGGGTGGCCATAAGATCATTACTAGACTTATCATAAATGTACTTAAATTATATTCTAATATGATTGAAAACATATAAAGTCTAATGCCCTTTATAGGTATATATAATATTAATTTTTTATCTCTCATATTTAATATTTTTATCTCTTTACCTTTTGGTTGATTTGAATGTCATGTTGACTTTAAATTTATATTAGATATTATAATTATCTCTTTCCTCCTATTTTTTTTAATAAGCTATGTGTGGCTTCTATTGGGGGCCACTCTCATTACAAGAAAATATTGCATTGCTCTCATTACATTTCTATCAAATTAATTAAATCATATCCAACTTGACTTTCTATAATTTTTTTTTTTGTTTGTGGAAAACATCCTAGAAGGGATACCACTTTTGGGTAAGACCCAAGGAGGTAGGGGTATCTCTTCCACAAAAAATACCCTGGGCTCGCATTTGGTCTACCACCTTTGACACATGCAAGGAGCATGCTTGAAACAACATAAAAAAAAACACACAAAAAGCTAAAACAAATAAAGAATACTACTTGAGTGTGTCGACAACACAAACTAAGAACACACAAACACATAAAAAGCTAAAATAAATAAAGCATACTCCTTGAGTGATTTGATAAGAAAAAGCACAATCAAACACAAAAAAAAGACACAAACCACACATAATAAACACATAAACAACATAGGAAAACACAATCGAATAAAACACACACAATAAATAAATAAATAAATTAAAAAAAATGACAAAAATAAACAACCCCAAAAAATGTGGAGAAAACCACTAACAAAACCTAACAAGCAATACCATAACCAAACAACAAAAATAAACAAAAAACCATAGAACACGAAACAAATAAAAAAACCTCAGAAACAACAAAATAAAACAACACCAAAATAGAAACAACAAAATGAATCAAATACACCACAAACGAAATCCAAAAAAATAAATACAACAAAAACTAAGCCAAAGGAGCTATTGACAAATCCAACAAAAAGAAATAACACTAAAAAAAACCAAAGCTTAACAAATTACCAAAAATATCAAAAATTACTTAGAAAAATAGCTAGAGCTTCCAAAATTTCCATAAAGAGATTGACTATAAACCTTAGGATTATGGCATCCTTATCCTTTAATTCGTATCTTGCTTCATTCCAATTGGGACTATAGGCTGGTTACTTGGTACCACGATACTACTATTAAAATTTGTATGGTCTTTTTGAGGATCCATTTTGTTTGTAGTTTGAATCTACCCTTTTTTTTTGCACTTGGGTTGGTTTTTAATATTGTAATTTTTTTTCCTTTACTATTATTTCTCAGCATCAAGGCAAAGCTCTTTTAATGATTTCTCATCATGCAATCCTTCCTGTTCCCTCTCTTCATCAAAATATATCTCCATAATAATTGTTCCTAATTGACCATCCTCATCATCTTCTTGCTCATCCGTGGAGAGAATTTCAAATTTGTTAGGATAAATTACTGTTTTCTCTTTTGTTGCTATTTTTTTGTGTTTTTTTGTTTAGGGATTTGAAACCCTGCCAAGTCCCCATCATATTTCTCTTTTTTAGGGACCTTATGTGGACAATCCTTGGCTAGATGACCATATTCATGATAAATTTTGCATCTAAATGGAATATTTTCATAATCTACTACTTGCTTCCATATTTCTTCCCCATATTCTAAAGTAATATTCTTTGGAAGTTTTTTTTTCAAAGTCAATCAAAACATAAATCCTTGCATAAATCATATGCTCCAAGTGTTGGGTGCTATAAAAAATCATGTAAACTCCTAAATAATTTCCAATTATTGCGAATATATTTGGATGCCAGTATTCTATCACAAGACCAAATAAACAGACCTAAATAGGGGCAGTTGATGGCATCTCTTCCTCAGATTTGAACTTGGTATGCCAGGGCTTCATGAAGAGCCCTATCCTACCAAAAAAACCATGGCCTCCATTGAAAAATATTCTCCCTATCTTATTTATTATAAAAAAATAAGAAAGTAGCCATTAGCGTAAGTAAAAATTTGGAACTTACCTGTAGTGCTCTAGTTTTTGGCAGCCCATTGCTTGAAGGTAGCAAAGTCGATTGGAATCCCATGAACCAAAAAATTAAGCTTTTCCTCTCAATCACATCTATTCCATTTTGGACATCCATTATTTCTAACTTCACTATTGAGGATCCATTAGTTGCTTTCATGCAACCCACCTCTGTATTCCTTGAATCGACCTTTGACACCCTCAATGTTTTCCTTGGCAATCGTTGATTGTGTTCTCCTCCTGTTAGAGGTGGTCCTCGATGGATTGCTTCTTTAAAATTCATTTTTGGATCAATGCATGAATATTTTTTGAAACCCTCCATCTGAAATCAAATAAACCATATTTTCATGTAAACAAACCCTAATTCCTACTTTTCCCCCCCCCCCCCCCCCCCCCCCCCCCCCCCCCCCCCCCCCCCCCCCCCCCCCCCCCCCCCCCCTTATCCAAGCAAACAAACCCTAATTTTGTTCAATCAAGACCCTCACACCAGCGACCGTATGAAACCCCATCCCAAATAGGTAGACTCATAAAGCAAAAATCATATGACGAATATGGACTATTCCATTTGCATTCATGAGCATTGCCTTGGAATTTGGGTTTTGTCCTATCTAAAAAATCCTTTAGAACCACTTAATCATCAATGAAACAGAGTGATTATGCTTTTCCTTCATGGTATTCAAATTTTGCTATGTTATGTTCTTGTTTGGTGTCTGTCAAATCATAGGAATTTTATTCAAACACAATGTTTCGAATCGACCACTTCAACTTGAGTAGGTACTACCACAGGGTATTTATGTAATTTTTATTTTTCGTGCACGACCCTAATTATCTCTTTGCACCCATTCTCCCACACCTATAAAAAATATTCTTCATATGCCTTTCTTATTAAAGAGATTTGCCATCTTCCTAACTATTAAATTTTTGTAATGAAGTCATTTTTATCATTTCATACAAATGCCTTATGAAATTGAAAAAATTTCAAGATAAAATTCAACACCATGAATGGCTAAAATAATTTCCTATCCATTTTTCATATCTATAAATATAAATATATTTTCTATAGCAATTTGAGAGTTTATTAATAATTTTTTTAGGGTTCTTATTCATGCCCCTAATATTCCAATATATTATTTTCATTGTTATTTTTTATTTTTATTTGTGGGTTTAGCCCCACTTCTTGTTAACACTTGCAATATTTGCTTTTTTTTTCCCATATTAATATCCCTCTAGGTTTCTTTTTATCTTTGTTTTTGCTTCTTGGGTCTTCCTCTTTTTTTCATTTCCACCAATACTTTCATCTTCATCCATCTCTTCAATCTTCTCACACTACTTAAAGTAAGACTTATCATCTATATGTTTATCTTGTTGTGCAGGATTTGTAGAGCAAGGAATATCCTCAAAAGCACATTCTTTTTTATATTTCTCTAGAAATCCTAAAGTGCAAGGATGATCTTCCAAAGCATTACCATCTTATTTTACTCTAAAAACCCTAAATTGTTACAGAATTCATTTTCATTTCTTTGTTATGTTGCTTTTAAAACACTAAAGTGCAAGGGATAACCTCTAAAGCACTTGCACTTTTATTATCAAGAGATGATTCTATAATAAAGGAAAATGAAAATTATTTACTTGGAAATATCTTGATTAATTATGTCATCTTTGTGTTTGGATTTTCCTCCACATTTACCTTTGTAGCTTTAATTCCTTTTGAACTTGAACTTACATATTGTACTTTCTCATCCTTTATATCATTTGTTTCTTCTAACTATTGATCCAAGTGAGTTATGGTGGCATTTTCCATAAGATGTTGTAGATAGGGTTTCTTTTCCTATTCATTAAGAGTGGAATATTCTTGATTTGATCTACCTTATATTATTGTATGATTTCCTTGCTTTACATTGAAGTTTATCTTATGACCAAATTTTTTGTCTCTTTCTTCATAGTTTTCACTTTGCAAATTCTTGCCAAGTGCCCAGTATCATAACAATTGAGACAACAAAATGTGTGTTGATCCCATTATATTAATTTAGATTTAGTATTAATGGATTGTGTAAGAGGATTTGAAATATCTATAGCAAAACATATTATGATATATATATATACTGCATGCTTTCACTCCTTAATAATTAGTCCTTTCTTGATGAATTCTCCTAGGGTGTTTCCAATATTCTTCAAAACATCCTTATTGATAAGCTGATATGGAAATTCAAAAATCCTAACCCAAAGCATAAGCTTCTTAATAGTTTATGTTTCAATAGAAATTTTTTCATTCCATGGTCTTAAATAAAGGGTATGTCTCCCTCTTAACCATGGGCCACCACTCAATATTTTATCCCTAATTTTTGAATTATAAAATATGACAAGGAAAAAACCTTCAAGAAGAAAACTCACCTAGTAATTTAAATTAAATCCCCAATTCCATTTGATCCAATATTGAATCTCCAAAAACCCTAGCTAGGATCTATGGAACTTTGATCCAATCTTGAATCTTCAAAAACCCTAGCTAGGATCTATGGAATTTAAATATTAACCCTCTAATTTTTAAAACCATTATATCATGCTCAATCATCTCATCCTTGATGATCACTTCTAGTACAACATGTGCTACTTGAATTGAACTTTCCATATGTTTGTTCTTCCACTTATCTTCAACTTGGGTATCCATACTTTTAGCTAGGGTATCTTCACTTCCCATTAGGGATTTCAAATATGACTTTCCTTCTAAACTAACTAGTGCGGTTGGGGCTAGGGATTGCTCCTAGATAGCACTCCCTCCTAGCTCACACTCACTCCCGACTTGCACTTCCTCCTCGCTCAGATTCCCTTCTAACTTGCACTTCCTCCTAGCTCACACTAACTCCTATCTCTTCTTTCTCCTGGCGTTCCTTTGCTTTAGAATTTTTTTGAAAACAATATTCACTGCATTCATGGTAAGGATTTGAATTATTGATACACTTCAAACAAATTCATTGCTCTTTCACCATATCTAAAGATCTCAAGATTGACTTATATTCCCTCTTGGTGCTCCCAACTCATACTTCCTCTTAGATCACACTCTCACCCAACTTACACTCCCTCTTGGATCACACTCACTTATGTCTCTTCTTTCTCTTAGTGTTCTTTTGCTTTGGTAATTTTTGGAAATAATACTCGCTGTATTCATGGTAAGAGTTTAAAGTATTGATACACTCCAAAAAAATTCATTGCTCTTCCACCATATTTAAATATATCAAGATTGACTAGCACTTCCTCATGGCTCATACTATCTTTCCTCCTATTAATCCTTCCATATTTTGTTGTTTTTTTCCTTTTCAAAGTCATCATATTGAGTAGTATACTATTTGGATCTCCCAACACTTCTCTAGATGTATGATGTTATCACTTTATCATGTCAACTATAGGTTTTTATTTTATTCTAAGATATGTTGCTATAATTATTGCATCATCTGTAATATTAATTGGTCTTGCCATTATGAATATTTTTGCATGAATTTTGTATATAATTACCAAAGCAAAATCTTAAACTAGAGACTATAATATTTTTATTCATAAAGAATTTAGGGTATCTTTAATATAATATTCTATACTTGTTTAATAAAATAAATACATATTTATAATACTTAATTTTCTTTATTTCCTTTATAGTTCTCTTGAAACCTTTTTGTATTTATTTCTTGATCAAAATATTTATTTCTCAAACATAGATATTAAACCTTATATATCTTATGCTAGTAATGTGAAATGCTTAACACAATTGATTTTTTTGGGTTGAAAAGTTATATTTATTTATAAGAGAATATAAAATACACTAATGATAAGAAAAGTGAGTGGTATGGAAGCACACCTCAAGAGTTCCCTAGCAGCCTAAACAAGGCCCTAAGAATTATACATAAAGTTATGATTTATAGACAAAAGAAACAACTACAGAGAAGTGGGATTCTCTAAACCTTAAATAAAGAGAGAACTAGAAGATGGGGAAGGATCCTTATTAGATAGGTTATTACTTCTAGCTTGAGGGTCTAATTATTTTGGTATTAGCTCCCATATAGAATGTACATTAGGGGGCACTAGACTGGAGTATCTTCCATCAACAAAGCAATCATCAGGTCCCATCTTGAATATGAGGTGGGCCAATCTTGAGTGCCCCATATTTGTAATTGAGTGGGGCACACTCTATCCTTACCATTGAGAAGAATAAAATAAGGGGTTAGAGCAGAGGTCTAGCCTCTGGTTCAATCTAAAGAGTGGTACTATTATGAAGGATTATTTATCCTTTTATTACTTGGTCGACTACAAGCTCTCTTCCACCCTCTTGGGTGAGATTGAGTCTGATAGTTGGGTGAGAAATGTGGAAATTTGGCTATAAAATAGGAGGTATTTTCCTAATGCTTAAGTAGAGTCTATAAATGATCCACCTCAAGGACCATATTATTGGCTTGGGCCTAAATTTGTAATTAACATATTAGAACAAATCCTAGCTTTGGAATAAGTAAATATGTGTGTGGAGAGATTCATGTGAGTATAAACAACATTATTATAGGCTTTCCAAATACTAAATAAAATCAATGATCTAAAGAAGTACTAAATTTGATCAATACCTATAGGCATGCAAGTCCTATCTCCATGGAGAACCATATTCCAAAAGAATCACCTAGGCCTAATGAGCTTGAAGAAGTCACAAATCCAAATCTAGGTTGCTTGGGATTTGGGGAAAAACTAGAATAAGTATCTTATGAAATCATTTCATTGATAAAAAGGGCATTTGGGGTTTTCATCCCTAAATATATTAGTTGTCCCCCAACCAACAATCCTTGGAAGAGTAGAAAACACAAAAAGTGAGCCAATTTGGGCTCTAACATTGCATCCCAAATAGAAAAAAATCTATATTATCAGTCCTTATTAGAGGATTAAAGGTGCTAATAAGCATTTAGTGTGTGCATAATAGCAAATAAGTCAAAATCCAAGAATACCCATTTATGGGTCTATAATTTTGGAAAGGTGTATCTAGATATCACTTCCAATCTTTCCAATAAAATCCAGTGCATATGAACCCTATTTTATGGAGCATATATTAGGGGACCACCTCATATACTATTTAAAAGGTATATTTGTCTTGCTCTTGTAAATTGAATTAGGATTTGGCTTTAGGCTAGGTGAGCCAATTTCTGATGCAACTCGAAAAAAGGTTACACACCACCTTAACCCCTTTGCAAAAAAATATGAAGCCTTAACCTAGGGGATTTTGGCTAGAGGTTGGTCTTGGTGCATGATAGTAGAGGACCACCAAAGGGAATGAAGGTTAAGAAATAACCTTTTACATAGTATGTTGCCATTCCACTAAAGCTAGGGCTTAAATTTCTCCTAAGCCTTACAAATGCTCTTGACAACAAATGTGCCTTGAATTTGAATAGGCACTTTCATAACCAGAAACAAGGGAAAGCCAAGCCCTTTCTAAGTTTTTCTGCCATATGGGGTGCTTGAATAAATACCATTCTAGAGTAGAATTTTCTAGGCTTCATTGCTTTGATGATCCGTTTAACACAAAGGGCTAACCCTTACCTTTGGGTATCTATAAGTCCCAATCCCTTAAACTCCCTTGGGAGAAAACAAGACTCCTAGGCCACCTTGTGGAAACCTGAAGAGGCCCATAAAAATCTTGATGGAGATTTTCTATTTTTTGGTAAGAGGCTTTGGCTTCTCCAATTTTTGTTAAGAAGCTTTTGAAGGGGCCCAACATGAATAGTAAAAATGAGTGGAAGCTAGAATCTTAGATCAAACTTGGAATTTACTGGTTATCAATATATTTTTCATATCTTCTCCTCTTCTCTTGTATTTTTTAGTTTATGGTAAATAGTAGAGCTTTTAAAAAATTATATACTAATAAAATAGTTGATTGTAGAGGATTCTACAATAAAATTTTAATGTTTACCTTTTCCAAGTTATTTCATCGTCCTTTTTGGTCCCCACATATTATCCTAGTGATAAGGTAAGAAATATTGAGAAACAATTCAAATCTAAGAAATTAAAAGACTATAATAATGGTCATAACTTTGGTGCTATAGTTCTTCATATCAAAAATTTAAAACATTTAATGTGAAGATATTAGAGCAAAGATACAAGTGGAATTTATTAAAACTTCTATAATATTGAATACATTCTTACTCTTGAAGTTATTACTTAAGATCATTAATGATTGTACAAATATTTTGTTAGATTATAGACTTTGGCACAATCTTTAACTAGGTTTATAGATTAAAATTATTAGAGAAGTTACAAACTACTAGTCTTATAATGATCATAATATTAAATTATAGTGAGAGTCTAAGAGATATTTATTATTCAATTTTGAACATTTCTTTTGGGTGTTCCAACTTTGTCATAAGCATTATTGATTTCAAGACAACTTTTAAAGTCTTATCAATGAAATATGGGGTTATATTACAATGCTTAACATTAGGGTTATATTACAATGCTTAAGAAGTTTCTTTCTTAGTATTATTTATTGATTATGATAATATACTCTGGTCTAAACTCTTCTATCACATTGATGTGGTTCTATTTTTTATTTATTTATCAATTGTTATTATAAATTTGTTTGAAGGTAATTTGTTATTACCAATTGTTATTATAAATTTGTTTGAAGCGAGGTGTTTCTCTTCTTCTGTGGATGGAATGCCATGCTAGAGATGACCACCATGGGGGTTCCCATTATCATGTGGCCTATGTACGCAGAATAACTTTTCAATCAGATCGATAATTGATGGTGTCAATTTAGTTCAAACTTTGACGACCACCCTTTACAGGATTCAATTTGTAAAAGATTTGAAGATTGACAAGGAAGCCATAAAGGCCTTCGTGTTGGGGTACAATGAGGAATAGGGTTTCTCAGACGTATTTTTTACACATTCTAACTAGATCAGGGAGAGGGCAGATCCCATGGTGAAGCAGAGCCCAAACTAGATCCATTCGCCATCGTTGAGGACTTGAAGCCACTTGTCTAATTCGAGATATGCATCCGTCTAGATCAAACAGTTACAGAAGTTGGTGACTACGGGTGGTAAATGGGAATATTCCCTTGTAGACATTATTTTTGTTGTTAAAGTTTTTTTGCATCTGGATCTGCATGTGTATGTTCCCCGATTATGCTGGGGTTTTTGGTCTTTCTTGAAGTCCACTTCAGACGATGAATAGATAAATTGTTGTTGTGGATATTAAATAGCCTATTTTTGAACATATTTTCCGCTCAAGCCATTCTAGTTCCACTCAAACCAAAAGTCACTAATCATCGACTTTCAAATTTACAAATTCATAGAATTTCTCCTATTTTTATGCTTTATGGAGCTCTGATGGGCCATTCTTGTTGAAGCTGCATAGCCTTCATTCATAGCCATGTACTCTATCTGGGACTAGACGTGGAACATAATCATACCCACATGACATGTTAAGCATGGTAAAGTACACATTATTTTATTTCTAACAAGGAGATGTTCTTTTCCTTATACTAAAGAGACACCTTATATATTCTTATAACTTATATATTTTTTAAGAAGGAAAAAAATTTAAAAGGTTGTTTGTTTCCTTTTACATTAATTTAGTCACATTGAGTTATATAATTTATTTGGTTATGCCAAGATTTAAACCTTGTTGTTGGCTATTATCTATTTGTTCCAACCATTGAACCAAGGTTCTTATACCTTACACATTATTAAAAATTTTATTCACTAAGGATATATATTAAGATTATTACAACTTGTTCAGTTTATTGACCCAAATCTCAACATAAAGATTTTGTCACATTGGGGGCATGGTCCAATCTACTATAGAGTATTTTTATTTTAAAAAATACTTTCAAGATTGCTATTAAAATATATCTTTCATTCTATTATTTTTTATAGGTTGAAAAACTGGTGGCACATTTGGTGTTACTCTCCCTGTGAATTGAAATTGGGTCTTTGCTAGGAGAGCCAAATACTTTTTACCATTACGATGTTCGGACTATAGTAACCATTTATCTTTTATCAATGATCTGATCTGAATTCTCCTTTTAGGGCACAACTGGAGGATGAGCTTCTTCCTTGTGAATTGGGATGTTTAAAGGTTTAAGATCATTCACGTACAGGCCTTATCCTCTACCAAGGAGGAATTAGAGCATGATCAGATGATCAAGCATATCTTCTTCAAGTGGCCATATTACTAACAATCATAACAATTCAGGAAGAAATTTTCATATTAATTATTTTGGATCCATTCCCCTTTACTTGAGGAGATAGTAATGAATTGAGGCCAAGGAACTAAAACATCTATCCAAATAGTCAATCTTGCTTTATTCATTAATTTTACTAGACAAATTTTTCTCTATTTCAGAATCCATATACTGGAATGCACCAATGGCATTACCAATTTTGGCAAATATCTTCTCTCCCCAAAACTCCATAGGGAGAGCATATAGATTCACCAAGACTGGGAAGCCATCAACTTCTTCTATAAGGAGGTTGAAATCAGGAGTCCAAGGTCGTATATAGACACCCCTTTGTCCAAAAAACCAATTGTATCTATAATAGATTACCCTATCTCTATCTGCTAAATCAGAAAAGGAAACAAAAAATATTATTTTGGGTAGGAGAGTTAGAATTTACTGAACCACCAAAGTTTAATGTATCCTTTGAGCTCCTCCAAGCCTATTCTTTTGCCCCTACATTTGCATTTAATTGTTTGGGACTTATGATCAATTAGATCCAACCCAAATTTATCCTCCAAAATCATTCATAAGAAAGATCTACCTATGAACCCAAATATCCCTAAGAGATATTTCTTTTGATAAAAGAGACTTTCTCATAGACTGAAGAGCGACTAATATCCTCCTGAGTACAACAAGTGGGCTACAAAAAATCCTATTTTTTAATGCTTGATTCCACCTAGGGTTTGCATCCCTTTCTATTTATTCCATCCTCATGTCCTCCTAAGTACAACAAGTGAGCTGCAAAAAACCCTCTTCCTGCAAAGCTTGATTGCACCTAGGGTTTACACCCCTTTCAATTTGTTCCATCCTCATGTCCTCTTAAGTACAACATGCAGGTTGTAAACAACCCTCTTCCTACAACACTTGATTGCACCTAGGGTTTGCAACCCTTTCACTCCGTTTCATCCTCGTTCTTTCATTCAATTATTAAATGTATGTTTCTCATTAAATTTAAGTTTTGGGGACCTAGTTTGAAAACTGTTTAGTGAGCATACATAAAAAAATTTAGATCATCATATTTTAGCATATTTGTTATTGTAAACAGTGATTCTACAATACATAGTTAGGACTGAGATTGTTTTTTAACTCTTTTCACTTGAAAGCACTTTTAAATACATTCTCCATTATCATTGAGTTAAGTGAATAATTGATTGAATATATACTTGAAAGAGATGCCATATTTGTCACTTCACTTTTCCACTCAGTGCTTACCTCTTTTAGTCTATTGGCATCTTAATTTATTAGTTAGTTTATTTAAAATTTATTCTCTTAATATTTATTCTTAGAATTATCTTCCATAGGATGTTCATACTTGGTCTAGTAGAGAGATCATACACAATTGGTACATTCATCTTACATGGATCTATCTAGTATAATATATTAGGAAAAAAATGGTTTTAATGTTGATGTCTGGTAACAAATTTTGGATGACATCATGATATTATACAACTACCTTCAATTTCATTGGTCAAAGAGACTATAGTTCTTGCTTGGATAGTTGTTCATTAATTTCCATTAATTATGTATGAAACTTGATTGTTGTATTCTTTGTAGAGAAATAATTTATCATGTTTGTTCTCTTTATGATGTAGAGATCCCAAAGCATTTCATATTACTATTTTACTATGAGATCTTGGATATGAATAATTATTTGTATAAAAATCTATACACTTTCTTCTAGTATCTTTTATTTTTCAATAAGTTAGATGTGGCTTCTATTAGGGGCCACTCCCATCACAATACCAAAATATTACATTTGTTACAACATACCCTTTTATCACAAATTTTTTATTTTTTTCTCTTAAATATATTCTTCAACTTCCTCAAAGTGCTATGTTTCTACAATAATCTCCTTGACATCATTTTTATTGAGACATAAAATCTCACTTGGCCAGTTGCCTTCTAAAATTTGAATTTCACCAGGATGAAGATCAACACCACAATTCACTAATTTTTTTGCTACTCGATTTCCTTCTCTATAAGTATGCTCACACTACTAGGAAATTTCCTCTAGTGATATATGATGAACATTAAAAATAATATTAGTTTTTATCCAATATCCACATCCATTGTTGTTAATAGCATTGATGATGATTTGTGAGTCCCCCTCAATTGAAATATATTTTCATCCTTTTTGTATTGTAATTTTAGTTCTTGTAAGAAGTGCCCTAGACTCAACATAGTTATTAGTTGAAGTTCCATATGATTTTGAATGAGTGAGGAGAATTTTGTCTTTGCTATTTCTAAAAACACCACCTCCACCAACTTTTCCTAGATTTCCTTTAGAAGCACCATCAAAATTAATTTTGATAAACCCAATTTTTGGACATTTTCATTTTACCATAGATTGGAGTAGATCCTTTGTTTTAATTTTGTTGTCGTAAATGAATCTTCCATGTATGTTAAAATCATATAGCCAAGTTATTAGCACATATTTTTTCTACAATTTATGAGCACCATATTTGTAGAGATTTTGCAAGAGAGGCAATAACACGATTCTAAACTTGGACATGATTTTGAGATTTATTTTTAAAAAAATTATTATTTATTTCAAGCCATATATTCCAACAAATAATGGTAGGTCCAATCCTCAAAAGAAAATATAATGCTTTAGCTTTGGAATAATTAATCCAACATTTTATCAACTCTTTCAATATTGATGGAGCTACCCAATATAATTTCATATTTAAAAAAATATAACCCCAAATAGTGTGAGCAAATGGACAATGAAGAAGTAAATGATTTGATATTTATAAATCCTTCTCACACAAGACACATATGAAGGGTCCATAATAACCTCTTCTTTGTAGAATCTCTCTTGTAATAATCTTACTTTGAACTGCTAATCAAAGAAATGTTGAGGCCTTAGAAAGAGCCTCTAATGACCAAATATTCTTCCAACAAAAATCTTTGGAAGAAGGAAATTTTGGTTGTTCTAAATTCTTATATCCCAACTTGATTGAGTATCCACCATTCTTTGATAAATTCCAAACCAATTCATCCTTTCGTATAAAAATCAACAAATAAAACTCTTAAAGCATCTTTTGAAGTTCATCCATAATTTGTTTGAGTTCCTCTTCTTCAATTATGTTACTAAAATAAATCCATGATATGGAGTTTTTGCTCATAATAATATAGTATTTGACCTTTGGACCTTTACATGCTAGGAATGATTGAGCAAATGGTTGTCATTTTGAGTTAGAGATAAGAGGATAAGACTTCAACCAAGCATTAGACATTTTTTTTTTTATAACTTCCCTCATTTATTGAACATCTAATATGTTTATTTACCAATTGTAAAATCTCTCATATGAAGTTCCATGTTGACGATCCTTTGGGTAGAGTTATTTTCTAAATAATTTCATTGCATCAAGAGAACATATATATTTTTGAAGTTATATTTTTTCCCATTCCTTGATCTCTAAATAATCTGCATCCAAGCTTTGCTCCTAATGCCAAATTCATAATGGATTGCAATGTATTCTTTATGAGTTGTAGCCTTCTTGCCATGGTTAAGAACTTACCTTTCCAACATGCCAAGCAAGATTTTATTCTATCCAAAAAAGATATCCAAAACTCCTTTTTATTTCCTTTATCAGATAAAGGAATACCCAAGTAGGTTGATGAATTTTTTTTCATTTTTAAACTATAACGTATTTACAATAATTTGTTGTAAATATAGGGTAGTATTAATAAAAAAGTCTTAGATTTTATAGTATTTACCAACTATCCAATATCCTTCTTATAAAATGATAATATTAATTTAAACTCCATGGCATCATTGATCGAGGGATGGTCCCAAAAAAAGTATCATTAACAAATTAGAGATGAGATTCTAAGGGACCATTTTTGGCAACTTGAATACCCTTGATTATTCTTTCCATTCTTTCATTTGAAAAGTCTGTCCCTAATGCTTCTATCAAAATAATGAATAGATAAGGAGAAAGTGGATCACCTTGATGAAGTCCACAAGATGACTTGAAGTAACTAGGAGGAGAACCATTGATCAAAATAGAAAATTATACAGTGTTATAACAACGTTTAATCCACTCACACCAACTATAATAAAGCTAAAATTTCTAAGAATAACATGTAGAAAATTTTAGGAAACCCTATCATATGCTTTGTTCATATCTAATTTCAAAAGCATACCTAGTTTTTCATGGAATGAAGAGAATGTATGGCCTCTTGTGCAATAATTATACCATCAAGAATTTGTTTACCATGAACAAATCCACCTTGTTCCTCTAAGATAAGATACCCTAGAATGCCCTTCGACCTATTTGCTATAATTTTTGAAATGATCTTATAGATCATATTACAAAGGCTTATTGGACAAAAATTATCAAAATATTTTATCGCCTTTTTTGGGAACCAAGGTAATAAAAGTAGCATTGTTCTCACATAGCCTTTCATTTTTGAACCTTTTCAATTACAACTAACATATCTCTCTTCAATAAATCCTACATTTTTTGAAATAAAATTACAAGAAATCCATCGGGTCTAGATGCCTTACTAGGATGCAAAGAGAAAACTGCTTCATGGAACTCCTCCATAGATATCTTCTTCATCAAGATTTCATTTTGTCCCCGAGTGATAATTGATGGAATATTTTGCAGAATTTTTTCTTATGCCTCCTTATCTTACCTAGAATTTGACAAAATATTTTTGAAATAATTAATTTCTTCCTTTCTTATATCTTCTTTGTCCTCAATATTTCTTCCATATGGAGTTATAATATTTTTGATATGATGAGAAAAAGAATTTTTTTTTGTTGTAGCATGAAAAAAACTATATTTCTATCTCCTTCCTTGAGCCATTTCTCTCTAGATTTTTTAACCAATATGACTCCTTTTTCAATGCATTATGATAATACAAAAGTAATTATTTTTCTTTCACATAAGAATCTTGATCCATTCCATTAATTTCTACTATCCCTTGTAAATATTTGAGCTTGGATTCAATTTCTTTATTTTATTTAAAAATTTTACCAAAATATTTGGCATTCCATATCTTCATTTGCTCCTTTAAATATTTCAACTTTTGAATAAACTTGTACATACATGATCCTTCAAATTTTAATTCATCCCATCATAACATAACCATCTATAAAAAATCAAGGTCTTGAAATCACATAGATTGGAAACAAAATGGCTTTGGATGACCATTATTAGGTAAATCACAAGTCAAAAGAATGGGTTTGTGATCTGATCCTACTCACAATAAAATATCTGAAGAGATTGTATACTTTGTTTGCAACCATTTATTGGATAACAAAAATCTATCCAATATTTCTTATATATGATTTTTCCCAATGCATCTATTATCCCATGTATATTGAAATCTTGAGGGACTACAATCCCAAAGCTAATTTGAATTGATAAATGAAGCAAGATATTGCATTGATTTAGACCATCCAGGAATGCCACCCTTATTTTCCAAAGGAGATAGAACAATATTAAATCACCTCCAATAATCCATAGATCACAATGAATCATCATTTTATTTGACAAAAATATGCTAAGGTCCTTCCAATATCTTTCACGAGGAGTAATTATAGTTGGAGCATATACATTTTTATAATGCCAACTTTCATGCTTTTCTCTTTATTAGAAATAGAGTATATTACATTATTTGGGTCATGTAAATGTACCTTTCTTGGTACATACTTAGGACATTATGTTACTTTACGAGGAATTTATCTAGTTACTTCATGCAATGTAATAAATGCACAAGTGTTAATGTGCAAGATGTAATGTGCAAGGTGTCCACTTGTACAACTAGGTAGAGTGTTGGCCAAGGAACTTATCTTCCTATATAAAGGCCATAGATGTAGAAGATAGATATTGAAGTCATTGTATCATAGTCAGCGTATGGTAGATAGGAAGTAAGGTAGTGTGTGTGAGCTATAAGCTCAAAGCTCATTCATGAAGCAGTAGCTTATACCATTGAGTGTCCATTTACTCCATAGATACTATTGTAATATTTCTCATCATTTCTATTTATAATATATTTCAGTCATCTGAAAAATTTACTTTATTTATTTTTGCATCTTGTGATTGCTATCTCCACTTGATACAAATAGGAAAACTACCATCTATGTCACTTTATCCTTTGTTACAATATTGCCCTAGCTACTAGATGATGTATAAAAAACCAATAAAAACTCTATTCATGAATTCTAATTTATTGTCTAAAGTATTTGATACTGCAATAAATAATTTATTATAGGATAATATCAAAAGAAGCTTGGCCATTTTGATAGGCATTTCAACAAGAGTAAAATATTGATATATCAAGAAGAAATAGAAATATGTAGAATATTTATCAAATGAGGATTAAAAACTCATAGCTAAAATGTGGAAGAAGCAATCAAAGAAAAAGGGTGTAATATGAATACACATAATATAGACCCAAAAAAAACTCCAAGAATCATGAATGAGCCCATAATATAGCATTTCCAACCATCAATAACAAGCAAATATGAAATGCTAAAAACCTAAAGTCTTGCCATATATGTGCAATCATAAAAATCCTTCTTTATAGTAAAGTACCTCAAGAAAACCAATGTGGTCATACCACTTTGGGAGATAATAACCATGATAGAAAAATATTAAGCCTAGGCAATGGAAATTGATAATACATTACATCAAGATGCTCAACAAGAATAGATTAATCAATGTGTTGGTATATGGAGACATGAGTCTTATGAGAATTATAGGTAAATAATCATGGGAAATATATGATTCAAGAAGAAAACATTGTCATCCCAAGTATTTCCAAAGAAAAGGAAGGATAAATTGGTTTATAGAAGCTATAATTTGATGGTGCTAATACTAGAGTAGGGGCTAGTACGTGAGTGTACCTAATTTATCTAGAAAAATGAGTGGTCAAACAAAAATAGAGGCCAATAAATCCAAAATTTGAACTTATCATGAAAAAGGAATTGAATAGGTTGATTGAATAAAATATTATATACCCAATAAAACACACCACATGGATCTCTAACCTAGTACCCATAAGATTAAATAATGGTAAAATTAGACTATGTGTAGATTTTAGGGATTTGAATAGAGATTATCTAAAGCATCACTATACTTTGCCATCCATATACAAAATTATCTCTATATAGCCACATTTGAAAGGTTTTTACTATTATATGGGTCTCTAGTTTTAATAAGGTATGGGTAAAATATGAAGATCAACATAAGATAACCTTTACCACAAATTGGAAAATGTTTGCATATTAACCTCTACCTTTTGGAGTATCCAATGCTAGAGTAACTTTCCAAAGAGCCATGGATATTGCATTCCATGATCTGATAAATAAAATAATATCGATATACCTATATAATCTCATAGTATTCTCAAAAAGAAAGAAATATCATTTGGACCACCTAGAAAGAATCTTGTAATGATGAAAAATATCTCATATTTTAGGAGCCATATCTTCGTGAAGAGTTGTATGATTCAACTGATTCTTAGACCAGCTTGTGTAGAATTTGAATAGCTTTAAAATGAGTGGTCATATGAAAAAATACAAGCAATATTAAGAAATATACGACCCTATAAAGTCAACCATTTGGAACAAAGGCAATGACAATTTTTCAAGTCATGAAAAATAAAATTGCAAAGTGCGAAGGATTAGGGTTTTTTCCTAAAAAACATCTCATATTTTAGGAGCCATATATTCACAAAGAGTTATCATATTTTTTTGATTCTTAGACCAACTTGTACATAATTTGAATAGCTTTAAAATGAGTGGTCATATGCAAATATTCAAGCAACACTGAGGGTAGTGACAATTTTTCAAGTAGCGAAAAATGAAATTGCAAATATTTGCCAACTAGGGTTTGAATGATGGGAAGAGCAATGAAGGGCTAGGACTTAAGTGAGGCAATAAATTCTATCTGGGCAAATAATTTTTCAGCTAAGTTCTTTTTCCCCTTTCTTTATCTTAGAAATTGTACATGAAAAATTTATAAACTTTTTATCAAATATTATATTTGCTATAGGACTTTCAAATAAATCTCATTATACTTTGAGTTTTAGTTTCCTTTCCATGGATCTATTTATAGTTAAATCCTTAGAATAATTCCTAGTGATAGAGGTTAGTGAGTGCACCTCATAGAGATCCTCATTGCTCTAATATAGGGTAGTTTTGGGTAAATTTAATGGGTATTGGCCAGGGGATTCAACCTTGAGAAAATGGATTGATAGGAGTTGGAAGTATCTAGGAGTGGTTCTATCATTTCTTCCCAAAGGTTTATTCCTAGCCATTTTTTTTCTAGGGAATAAATATTAATAATACTAAAATGGGGTCCTTGGTTAATGGGAAGAGCATGGCTCTTCCTTACCCGTTGGTATGAAGGCTTTTCACCTAAAAATATAAATTTATCCCTAGTACCAGTCTGTTTTAGGATTTTTGGGTTGCCCATTAAATTTTGGGAAGTAGATACCTTCAAGGCAATAGGAAACACTCTAGGAGAATTCCTTGAGATTTTAGATACAACTAAATATGGATTTTTGGCTATTTATGATCGAATATTGGTCATGATTGATATAAGTAAAGCTTTACCAAAATCAATCATTATTAAGTATGGGGATAAGATGTGAATCCAAACTATAGATTATGAAAAAATATATTTTAGATGTAGAAGATGTCATGAGGTGGGGCATGTTGAGAGATCATGCCATAAGAAGAGCCCAATAGAATTATTTGTAGAAAATCATAAGAAAAATTTACAAATGATTATGGATAAAGATGTTTTTCAACTTCCAAAAAATAAATCTAGAAAATATAAGAAAATGAATAGTGGAGACTAATGAGGAAGGATAATGGAAGAAATTCCAATTCTTTTGAGGCTTTAGCCTATGAAGAAAAAGTAGATCAAAACTTAGAGGACATAGTACAACAATTTCAACATATTAACAAGGAACTGTCTATTCATTATGATCCTAATTTAAGGAAGAACATTCTCGATGAACCTAAGGAATGTGTCTCATCAGATTTTGAATACTCTCTTGAAGTACTATTCACCATTCAAGATAAAATAATTGGTCACTAAAATGTAAGTTAATATTTCTGCCATATATAAGAAAATACCAAAAAATGAGCAGGACAAGTCAAAAGCTTCTATAATAGAGCCAGGAGAGGATAAATATGTTGAAAAACAAAATTGTGAAAGAATATTGAAGAATAAAATAATAATATCTACTCCTAATATAGGTAAAGCAAAAAGAGAAAAATCCTCAAATTATCAAGCAAGATCCTAGGAAACAAGAGCTAACATAGAGAAAGGAACACAAACTAAGTTAGTTGAACTTCTCTTTACCAAACAAAAAAATGATATTGGTAACATGCAAGAGGGGCCAAAAGCCCCTAATGAGACATGATTATCGTCTCATGGAATATAAGGGGTGCTAATGCTCCCTCAAAGAATAGGTGTATTAGGGACCTATGTTTAAGTAAAAAACCTAATATTATTTGTATCTAGGAAACTAAAATGACAAAAGAATAAGTTTTAAAAACTATGAAAGCAATTTGGGCAATATGTGGATGGGATGCTATGGATTCTAAAGGAGTAGTAGGGAGAATTATAACTTGTTGGAATCCTTCTAGAACCTCTTGTGTAACCATTCATAAAATAAGGCATTGGATAGCCTCTTTAGTCACTTGCTACTTTGCAGATATTCACTTCATCCTTATCAATATCTATGGACCTACAACTCAGTCAGGTAGATTAGAAGTTTGGAGTGGGATTGAAGCCTTTATGATAAATAAAGATAAAAAAACCTGATTCATGATCATTGGAGATTTTAATGCCATAATCAAGTTTAATATAAAATTTGACCCAAAGTATGAAAGATTTCTTAGCTTTTATTCAAAACAACAATCTATGGGAAGTTTAGTTTGAAGAAGATAACTATACTTGGACCAACAATAGGAGAGGCCAAAACCTAATAGAAAAAAATTAGATAGATGCATTCTCTCAAATAATTGGCTAGATGAAGGAACTTGTGCTAAAATTAATACCTTAACAAGGATTGGTTTAGATCACTGGCCAATAAGAGTTAAAATGGTGGTAAGTGAATTTAAAAAAATATCATATTTTAAATATGAGCAAATGTGGGAAGACCATCCTCAATTTGTTGATATGATAGCTCAAACATGGAATTATTTAGGTAATGGTGGGTTGTATGCTCTTCCAAACCAAATTAAATCTATGACATATAGATTAAAAGAATGGAACAAGAACACCTTTGGAAATATTTTTGAGAAGAAAGAAGAACTAAAGGATAAAATTTCAAAATTCCAAAAAGGTGATGAAAATAATACAAACTCAGAGGAAAGGGAGTTGCTTAGTGAATATCATAATATTTTGAGTAAGGAAGAGAAATTTTGGAGATTAAAATCAAAACAACTTGGTTAAAAGGAGATACAAATACAAAGTTTTTCCATTGATGGCTAGAGTATAGAGATCATATTCTAGAATTAGTAGAATTAAATAAATAGAAGGGTTTTGGATTGAATATCAGAGTGAAATTAGAAAAGAGGTAAAGTTGTTTTATCAGAATAATCTAGGTTCAGAGGAGACCAAAGTTCTTAATAATAAACTTCTTCAATATGTTCCTTCAGTTATAACAAATGAAGACAATAGGAAACTGATGGAGCCTATTACTCTAGAAGTTCATTTAGCTCTTTTCTCTTTTAATAAGGATAAATACCTAGGTCCAAATGGGCTCTCTGTAGATTTTTACCAACATAATTGGGATATAGTGAAGGATTATTTATTGGTGGTAGTGGAACAGTCTAGGGTAAAACAATACATTCCTTATAAAATAAATGCAACTTATCTTACCCTAATTTCAAAAAAGAAGGATGTTGAATTGGTTGATTCTTTTAGACCCATAAGCCTATGTAATATGACATATAATATTATTTTCAAAGTGATGGAGAATATATTAAGGCCATTGTTAAAAAAAATAATTTCAGAAGAGTAAGGAGGATTTGTGAAAGGGAGACAAATTTTGGATGGAATCATAGTAGCTCATGAAATTAGACATTTAGCAGCTTTAAGAAAAGAGAAAGCTATGATCTTAAAACTTGATATGAGTAAAGAGTATGATAGGGTTAAATGGGATTTTCTTTTTGTAGTTTTAGATAAGTTTGGTTTTGGGAAGAAATGGGTTAGATGGATTAAATATTGTGTCTCTACAATTTTTATTTAGTGTTGGTCAATGGTTTAGTGATAAAATCTCTTAAAGCCAAGAGAGGTCTTAGAAAAGGAGATCCTATATCTCCTTATTTATTCATTATTATGGTAGAAGTTTTGACAAGGAAAATAAATATGGCTTACAAATATGGGATTATAAGCGGACTTAAGGTTAGTAATAACATCGATAACATCACCCATCAATAGTTTGTAGATGATACAACCCTTTTTGGAAGGGCAAGGATAAATGAGGCTAGAGATTTGAATAAATTTTTAAAAGAGTACGAAAGAGCTTTAGGGCAAAAAATTAATAGGACTAAATCCAAAATTTACTTCCTTAACACTCCTATTAATATCAAAGCAAGAATTTATAGGTTTCTTCAAATGTAGGAGGCAAATTTTTCAACAACTTCTCTAGGTATGCCTTTATTTTAGGGGAGTATGAGGATAGTTTTATGGAATCCAATTATTAGTAAAGTTCAAAATAAACTTCTAGCTTGGAAAGGGAGATGGTTATAATTAGCAAAAAGAGTGCGGTTAATTAAGTTAGTCTTACAAGCCATTCCAACATATTATATGTCATTGTATTCAATATCAAAATCATTTGAAAAAAGTTTAATCTTTATTATGCAATCCGTTTTATAGTTAGGTTTACATGATAAAAGGAAATTTTCTTTAGTTAAATGGAGCAAGTTGTGTGATGATAAAACTAGGGGAGGTCTTGGTTTAAGAGCTCTTACAAATGCAAACTTAGCTCTTAGAGGAAAAGTTATATGGAGATTGTACAAAGAGAGTCAAAGACAATGGGCAAGAATTCTTCTAAGTAAGTATGTTGATCCCATTGACCCAAGTTTAATATTTACTGCATTCTATCTTCCAAATTGTTTTGCTCTTTGGAATGGTTAAAAAAATCTATTGATCTTATGATTAAATATTTAATATGGGTGGTGGGAACTAGAGAAAAAATTTCTATTTGGATGGATACTTGGTGTGATAAAAAACCACTCAATTTAGATCCAATTTTGAAACCTTGGATGAGATTGCTTCAAGACAAATACAATGATAGGGTTTCAAACATTTTGTACAAGTATTGAGAAGGAAAAATGGAAAGAAGATTATATTACAAGTATACAAGACATTGATGCTAGGAGGAAATTGAGTAGAAAGATAAAATTATGATTATTTCAAGGGGTTCCAAGGATAAATTGATTTGGGAGTTGAATAGCTCAGGATAATACACAACAAGAAGTGGATATAATGTTCAACATCGACATAATAATAATATAACCAGAATATGGAGAGATATTTGGGATAGCGCAAGTATTCCTAAAATCAAAATATTTATTTGGCTAGTAGGTCATAGAAGAATTCTATCCTAGAATAACCTTATGAAAAGGGGTTTTCATGGACCCTCTCAATATATTTTCTTTAATAAGGAGGAGAGTATTGACCATCTCTTGGGACATTGCTCAATAGTCTGGAATCTATGGCAATGGATTCTTAATATCTTTGGTAAATGCATGGTGATGAATAGTACAATTGAATATTGGTTAAAGCAATGGCAAAGCACTTATAAAATTGAGGCTTTACAAACAATAAGGGATATATAAAAAGAGATAATACTTTGGACTATATGTATAGAAAGAAATAAAATAATATTTAAAGGGAATGAAAGTAGTTTAGAGGTAGTGAATATTTATTTAGCCATAGAGGAGATTAACCAACCCTATCAAATCACTTAATCCCTAATTTGGATGCAGAGAGTCTTGATAGATGGAGTCAAGTCATTAAATGGAATTATGATGTTGGGTACAAGAGAAGCAAAAATAAGGTAAAGAATATAAAGTAGAAACCACCAAATGTGGAGTGGATTATAAATTGAATTTTAATGGAGCATCTAAAGGAAATCTAGGACCAGCAGTAGGAGGAGGAATAATTAGAAATAATAGAGGAGATATTTTGTCTCATTATGCTTTCAATAGTGTATTTAAGACAAATAATGAAGCTAAAGCTTAGGCAATTTTAGAAGGATTAAAAATATGTAAAAAATTAAATGTAATAGAGTATGGACAAAAGGTGATTCTCTCATAGTCATAAAAGCAATTTTGAGGAAAGCAAAGGCTCCATGGAACATACAAGGGATAATTGTGGAAATTCAAGATCTTGCTAAAAAGTTTGAAGAAATTTGGTTTACACATATATTAAGGTAAGGAAACAAATGTGTAGATAATCTATCCAATAGAGGGGTTTTGATTGAGGATCATGAATTTAAATTCTCCTTTCCATGGTTGGAGGAAGTAGAATGTTTAGTTGAAGCTAAAAAAAATTTTGATTACCTAAATCAATTAATGATTAAGATTTACTTTAATATTTCCCATTGGTAATACTATTTTATTTTTTAACAATAATGTGTTTTCATTTATACTATTTATTATAATTTTTGTGGTTGCACTTGTGTTCTAGGAAGGAAACTAGCAATCTAGATTTGGTAAAGCAGACTATGATAGTGCGATGTTTTGGAAATATTACTCTACTAAGATGCAAGGCATAGATAGTAGAGGTGAATTTTTAGCATTGTGAAGGCTGCTATAGGGAAATGTCAAGAAATATGCTAAATTATGGAGTAATTGTATTCATATAGAGATTTGAAAAGATATAAAAAATGAAAATAAAAAATTTAGACATTTTATGTAAAATGATGTAGGTTTCTAGCTATAGCATCTCAATTGATATGAGAAGTGTATCTATTTATAAAATCTCAAGCTCTAAAGAAGAGAGATGTAATTTTTCAAGGGTGGGGGACCCGAGTACAACCCCTTATTATCAAGCAAAAAAAATATTCTAATGATGCTAATAATTTTGGATACACCTCAATCCAAAGAAATGTGTCTTCCGCATACCTCAAGAAAAACTGCTAGGGCATGTTGTATCTAAGGATGGTATCACCATAGATATAGATAAAATTGAAGAAATTGTAAATATTTCACTACCAAGACAGAAAAAGGGGCTACAATATATTTTCAGGTAAATTAACTTTGTCAAAAAATCTATCCTAGATTTGTAGTTATAGTCAAGCCCAAAACACTTATGTTAAAAAATAACTAACATTTTTTATGGACAAATTAAGGAAAAAAAACTTTTCAAAAGATAAAAGTAGCTTTTATAGACACTCCAATATTGGTCAACCTAGATTTAAGTTAGGATTTCATCATCTGTGTAAATGGAGGAAAGCTCAATATAGTGGTTTTAATTATAGAAAATGATGAAAACTAGCAAGAGCACCCAATGGGACTTTTTAGTCTGTGAAGGAATATGAAGATAAATATAATTTTGTTGAGAAATAGGTGTATTCACTAGTAAGAGGATTAAAACATTTCAAACACATGGTCTCAAATAACAAGATCATTGCTTATGTCATACATTCTAGTGTTTGAGAATACATAATAGATGAAGAAATGAGCAAAAAAAGAGATAAATACATTACCAATATTTTGCAATGTTACAATGGTATTTCAATAAACCACATAGTTATTCTTTATTTACCAACATGTTTGGAACCTAGATATTCTTATTGGCAGAATACATTTCTAACTACTTGCATAAATGCTATCTAATATATATATATATATATTTTAAGCTTGACCTAGTCATTTAAAGTTAAAATTAATTATTCTTCATTTTAATTTATTATTTTGTAATTATTTTATTAAAACATTTGACTTTAATATTTTGTTTAATTATTTGTTTCATATTTATTTTTCTATTTGTTAGATTGT
Organism: Wollemia nobilis; assembly: GCA_028583015.1. Lineage (NCBI taxonomy): Eukaryota > Viridiplantae > Streptophyta > Pinopsida > Araucariales > Araucariaceae > Wollemia > Wollemia nobilis. The sequence continues at coordinate 1,613 of JAQPPZ010011071.1, read as the reverse complement.
GGTTGATGTTGAAATTGTATTATAATTGATAGCCAAGCACATATATTATGTGACGTATTAGATAGACCTAAGAGTATTTCACTCTATAATGCATTAATTATTTTTTAATATTTTACTATGTTAATCCTATAGATGGTGTCTATCTTTGCTATGGCTTAACCCATTTTAATATCTATAATTAATCTAAAGCCCACTTATTATGTCTATTTGGGTTAAACCCTATGATGTAATTAGGTTTTTTGGTATTGCTATAAATACCACCCTTCCACTCATTAATTTATCTAAGTGTTGTGTAATATTATATGTCCACCATCTCTCTATCTTTTTCATCCTTTCTTTTGCTTTTTGTATAAGATTAGAGTGAATGCTTTGCTTCTGTTTAGATTCTAGAAATTATTGTTAATTCCAATGATGCAATGGAAATTGAGAGACACTAAGTAAGGGGTGCTTGTTAGATTATGATATGAGTGGTTGACGAAAGGTGCTTAGTATTGGTGGTTTTTAAGGTCAACTGTTCAAATCTTATTGTCCCAAGTTAATGGTAAGTTGTCTATAACATTCTTTAATAGTATTAAATTTATAAATGATTCCCCTTAGACACATTATTATATATGCCATAATGGCTAACATTATTAGGTACTTGTTTAAGAGACCAACAAACAATTGTTTTGTTAACAACATAGCACTTCTTGAGCAAGGGAATTGATTAGCTTCCTATTTGTGGATGTTTTAGCCCCATTTATTTATAAAAAAGATAAAATTGGTAATGCCTTGAATGCATATTTATAGGGTCTTCAATGTTTATTTATATCATTCTAAGACTACTTTTGTCATTTTTAAGGTTCAATATAACTAAACAGATTCTTGTTGAAAGAAACTAAGTCATAGATGAGTTCATCAATAGATAGTTAGGGATCATATCTGGATTCAATGTTCTCTCTATGGGTCATTGTAGTTGATTCATTTTATTTTTTCAAAATAATCTTTATAAGTAGGTTATGATATATCTTTGAATTAATGGCTAATTATATATTGTTAAAAGAATTTATAGCCACCTATGTTTTCTATTCTTTTTGTTGGTTGTCTTGTATGTTCTAGTATGGACAATTTACTTAGGTTGTTTAGAATTTATTATTGTATAGCTAGGATGGAATGAAAATGACAAAATATATACCATAATATTGTGATATTCAAACAAATAAGAGGGGGTAGGGATGCACTAGTTTTTTGCATTACAGAGTCTATCTAAATTTTAAATGGGTGGCCAAAGCTCTTGTAGGAAATAAGCCTTAGAAACTTTTTTAGATTTTGGATTAAAACTAGTCATGCTAAAAAAGAATAGAAAGGTGTGTCTTTATATGATAAGTTTTTGAATTCTAATTATTCTTTATGAAAGCCATAAATCCTTCCAAATTATTGTGTAATTATTTTCAAATACTTGTACACCTTCTTACTTGAGAGGAGTCAATGCTAAGATAAGGTATTAGTTTTTCATCATTTTCTAGATGATGGAATTATTTAGTCATATTTAATGTTGAATATTTGGCCATTAATTATATGCTTAGATATAAATAACTATGTAAAAGAGTTATCCATTCCATTATTTTATTTCG
>JAQPPZ010011066.1:0-31333 GCA_028583015.1 Wollemia nobilis | reverse complement strand
ATCCAATAAAATGACAAATATATTTTGGTAAATACATAATTTTTTTTTGATATTTTTATCACTTTTCTTAAGCCATCTCTCCCTAGTTTTTTATATCCAATATGTTTCTTCCCTCTATTGTATGTTATGAGAATAAAAAAATTATCTTGTTGTACATGCACATCTTTGTCCCTTCCATTACTTTTCTTTATATTTTGTAAATCATTGATATTACATTTAAGTTCCTCCTTTTTAAATATTTAACTAAAGGATTTGATTTCCAAATATTCATTTCCTTGTAGATATTTCATCGTTTAAACAAACACGTACATACATGATCCTTTAAAATTTGCTTCATCCTAACACAAAATAACTATTTGGAAGAAATCAGGGTCTTGGTTCTAGGTAGACTAAAAATAAAATGGCTTTGTATGACTGTAATTAAGTAGATCACATATAAATATAATTGGTTTATGATCTGGTCTAGCTTAGAATAAAATATCTAAAGATATTGTATACCTTATTTGTAACCACACATTAGATAACAAAAATGTATTCAATATTTTTTCTATGAGTTTGTCCAATATGTTTATTGTCCATGTATATTGAAATATTGAAGGAACAACATTCCAAAGGCTATTTAAATAATAAAGGAATATAATTCTCCATTGATGTAGACCATCTAAGAGCACCACCCTTAGTTTTAGGAGGATATAGAACTATGTTGAAGTCCCCTCCAAGAATCTAAATATTACAATTCATCATTGAATTTGACATGAATAAATTGAGGTTCTTCAAACATGTATCTCAAAGAGTGAGTTTATTTAGACCATATATATTTATGAATTCAATTTTTTATATCATCCTTTTTCCTACAATAAAGAAAAGGAACCTAATTGTTTCTTTCTTCTAGAAATTATCCATCCTATTTGCAATTGTCCCATAGCATTACAATACTTCCTGAATATGCCATCATTGAAATCGTTATACAGTTCTTCATAATCCAAATCTTGTTAGATGATTCCTCAAAATTCTTTGTTACCTATTTTTGTTTTCTATAGTAAAATAATTTCAAGACTATAAAACCTATTAAATTCTTGATAAATAATTTTTTAAAGCAAATCCATATCCCAAATATTTCAAGATACATCTTCATCATCATTTTATATTCCTATTTGTGGTCTTAGCATCACCCCTTGTTAACACTTCTAATAATCATTTTTTGTTTTCCAAATAAATAATTTTTTGAGTTTTATTTTATCTTTATTCTTGCTTTGAATATCTTTCTCTCATTTTCCCATTCCTATCTATTCTTTTACTATCATCAATCTCTTCTATTTTTCTATATTGTTCATGGTTTATGTTTCATCTATAGGTTTACATAACCCCATAAAATAAAAATAAAAAATTCATAACTTTATAAATGCTTATTTTTTATAAAAATCATAATTTTATTGATGCCCCATATATCTGTAAGTGTTCAACATGAAGTAGATAGAGTGACTCAAATAGGATTTTTATTGTAGTCCTACACTAAGTCCTCAAGAACATGAGGGACTAGTCCAAAAATAAACATCCTCCTATCTTAGCAGTAAAGTATCTTGATAAGAAAATTTTAAAATATGCAAGGAGATCAATTATAGTTATGTCTTACATTGCAATCAAGATTAGAAAAATATATAAAGTGAGCAAAATTTCTTCTACTACCCCTAAAATTTGGACTACACTACCATCCAATTGCACCACTCTCTTGTTCATGGGCTAGTAATCCATACCCAAGGCATATACCACTTATTTTGGTATGACCAAAGTACTTGCCCCAAAATATACCATACAATGATGGAGAAACTTGTCTTTTCAAATCGTGAACAAATATAAAGGGAGAGTCTTAGTCTTGCTTACTCTTGGAGTAGATATTTTCAAGAGTACTATAGGTTCCTTCTATTGTATCTACTCATTTTGCTCTTCCAACATATTTAGATTCTTCTTTTATTCTAGAATGGACAATATATACCATACAGGTAAAACCATTATACATCTCTTCAAATGATCCACCATGTTAAATTTTCCAAGGGAGATGATCTTTGAAGAGCCCTCATCATTTGCTGAGCTTTGGACTTGTTCATAGTTAATTGAGAATTTTTTAATTGTTTTGACTAGGAATTGCACTACTTCAAATCCTCCAAGATTTTTGATTTGCTAACTAATGGAGGTTCTAGTGCACTCTACTTCAGTGGTATTACAATAGGTAGTTCCCTTCTAGAATTAATTGGCCTTTTCTAGTGCACTCTATAATAAGAATTGAAGTAGTGGAGATATTGTAGAAGAGAATAAGTTATTGAAAAATATTAATTTAAGAAAATATTACAGATTGAGGAAGATTGTTTCATGAATTAAAATATTGAAGAGATTGAGGTAGAAAGAAGACTATTGAAAGAATTAAAAAATTTGGTGAAAATTAAAGAATATTAGAACATGGAAGGAGTTGTTGTACTATGAAGAATTGATTGTTAAAAATAGGAGTATGAATGTTAGAGTTGTGAACATATGCAGAGAAGAGTGAATACTTGAAGATAAAGACAAACATGGAAGTTGAACGTTGTGTTGGAGCCTGACCTAGAGTTTTGTAGAGAAGAATGAATGCTATGTTGGAGCTCAAGTTAGAGGATTGCAAAGAAGAAAGAATGCCTACTAAATTATGACAAGAAGAAAGAGTTGTGTTGAACATGACCTTGGAAGTCTATGAGCATGTGAAGGTAAAGGAGTCTATGAGTTTGAAACTAGAGGAGGAATTCAAAGAATCACATAGAAGATTTGGTGAATCGTGATAAAGTAAACTATCTAGACTATCATAAGTACAAATGAAACCTAATAATGTAACACCAAATTACCCTAATTGAATATAATATGTGGTACCCAAGAAAAGGTAATGTTTGAGTTTTATTTATTAAGGAAGAAACATGCCAATTTTAGGTAATTTTAATTTATTTTTGGCATTATAAATTTTTTGAAGATAATTTGGAGATAAAAGTTAATAACCATTTGAAAGAATTTATTTTTGGATTTATAAAGAATTAATTAGAAAAATGAATTGATTATTAGGAGGCATAAGGAAATTAATCATTTGAATTTTGCATTGAAGCTTGAATTAAATGGAGTATTGATTAAACTATAGTTGAAACTTATTTATTAATTGAATTTAGAGATATAAGAATTAAATTTGATTAATGAATGAAGATGAATTGAAATTTATTTATAAATATTGTCTGTGAAATTGAATGTGAATATTTGGGAGATAAAAGGATATTAAAACATTGAATTGCGGTGATGTGAACCGGGTTCAACTCCCATGATGGATGTGTATAAGAAGTATTATTCACAATAAAATAAAATAAAATAAAAACATTGAATTGATTATTGATTTGAATATTGATGAGTTTGAAATTTGAGATTTGAGATTGAAAATTTGATTGAAATTTGACGAGGAAAATTTGATATTAGTTTTTTTTTTTATAAGAATAAATATGATGAATTAATTGCTTGATTTGAAATTGAGATTGTTTTATTATATTTGGAAGCAATAAAGCATTCTACATTAAATGACTTAAAATTGTTCAAAATGAATACATCACAAAGATCATACAAATTCAAAGAGTCAAATTTTATGAGAATAGGTTTTCAAACTCAAAGATATGAAATCCATCAATAAATCATAAGTGAAGAAGATTCATGATACATAGATTCAGGTGCAAGTCACCACATGAAAAAAAAAAAATATTGGTTTTATTTGATACAAGTTGAAATAAATATTCCAATAAATATTGCAAATGATAAAATTTATCATGTATAAGGATTTGGGAATGTGACAATTGACTTTTCAAAATATGAATGCATATTAGAATATTTTTTATGTGTTCCAGGTTTAAAAAATAATATCATTTTAGTATCTCAATTGGTTAATAGAGCAAGGATTATGGATTTAAATTTATCAATGGAAACATAATATGTCTCATCAAGAAAGAAAATAAAGTTGAAGATATGGGTTCCATAAAGAATAAAAATTTTGCATTGGATGTAATGGGATTATTACAAGATCTTTTAGATAGTTTTTTTCCATGAGAACAATATAATTATGCCTTTCTTGACTTCTCAAAAGAATAGGAAACAAGGAATTGGAACAAACACAATGTCAAAATATCAAGTAGAATTAATAGGCAGAATCCATGGATGGAAACAAGAAGAAAATAAAATATGAATATTGAAGACTAAAAGTCATCGCATCAAATAATTTAATACGTAGGGGAGGAGGGTTTGGAGATAATACATTATTTATAAATATTTAAGTACCATGGATACTATTGTAAATATTAGTTTAGGAGTGTGTTTTATATTTATCTAATGTATGTGTCAAAGTGTGGAGAGTATTATGTGTTATGTAATAAAGTGTGCAAAGTGTTAAGAGTACAAGTGTGAGTTATGAGAGTACAAGGTATCAAGAGAGAAAGTGAAGAGTCATAAAGATGTGTTAAGAAGTAAAGTGAGATGTTATGTAATTATGAGAGTTTTGTCATAATATGAGGCATGTGAAAGGATGCATCTCTCAAGTGTTTTAGGAGAGTAAAAGTCATGAAAATATATATATTTGAGATAAATCTCCATACAATGCAATCAATCAAAAATCTTGATAAATTATGATTTATGGATATAATAGTGTGATTTCTTATTGTGAAATACTTGTGTTATTTATGAATGCAATTTATGTGATTGATATTTGGTCCTGGAGAAGTTAACTTGTGAAATGATTTGGTACAATTTCTGTTAGTGGTATCAAAGCCACATTGAGTGGACTCTGTGAGAAGAATTTGAAAGAGGTGAGATATTATAGAAGAGGAGTTATTGGAAAATATTTATTTGAGAAAATATTATAGATTGTAGATTGAATAAGATTGTTGGATGAATTATAAGATTAAAAATATTGAGGCAGAAAGAAGATAGTTGGAAGAATTAGAATAGTTGGTGAATATTGAAAAATATTAGAATATGGAAGGAGTTGCTAGGATATGAAGAATTGATTGCTAAAAAGAGACGTCTGAATGCTAGAGTTGTGAACATATGCAAAGAAGAGTGAAGATTGAAGATAAATATGAATGTCAAATTTGAACGCTATGTTGGAGCCCAAGTTGGAGGTTTGTAGGGAAGAATGAATGCTATGTTAGAGCCCAAGCTAGAGGATTGAAAATAATAAATAATACCTACTAGATTATGTTGAGAAGGAAGAGTTGTGTTGAATGTGAACCTAGGAGCTTATGAAGCTAGAGGAGTCTATGAGTCTAAAGCTAGAGGAGTAATTCAAAGTATCACATAGAAGATTCAATGAATTATGGGAAAGAAAGCTATTTGGACTATCACAAGTCAAAATAATGCTTGAGAACATAATTCTAAAATTACCCTTTGAATTAAATATGAGGCACCCAAGAAAAGGTAAATTTTGGCTTTGATTTTTTTTGTAAGATTAAAAAAGGAGAGGGTTTTAATGGGATCCCACAACCACTACAAATAAGGCCACAAGGGTGAGGAAAACAAAACAAAACCTTAGAAGACAAACATGAGGTAGACAAAATAACATCAAGCATCCAACCCTTAAGACATATAAGAAGGGAAAACTGGGATAGTTCTACACCAACTTATCCAACCCCTGAGTGGAAGAAGCAGCTAAACGCGAAACATATTCAGTCAAATCCAGAGTTGACTTCAATGAGCACCAAAATTTACATTGATTAACATCAATTAATTTTAAATCACAAAAAACTGAATGTTTTAACACCTCATAGGCCTCTAGCGCATAAAATTCTTCCACAAATTTCTCATGGGTGCAATCCCTAGGAAGAACATAAAAATCTGAGAGAGAAAAGATATGGGGGAAATTGTCACTTTCACCACCTTCACACTGCATTCGCTTGGATTTATGATGTCCTCCATCAACAATAGAATGAGAGGGATTTAGGTCTAGTTCCATAGTGTCTTCCATAATCACTTTAGGCGGTAGGTCAAATTTGACAGTGGGACCCAACGAAGGAGCGACGAATTCCTCATCTGAAGCCTTCCCCCAAACTCCTTTGGAAGAGACTTGAATATTTTTGGAGACCTTCCCAGAACCAGATCCAAAGGTAAAGGAATAAATGTCTTCACTGCAATTCAAATCCGTCCTAGAGACCAGACGAGAGCCACCATCGAGAGAGCAAGGGGACTCCACCAACACCTTGGTACCACCATCCAAGGGACTAGGAATATTTGCAAAAGGCTTAAGAAAATCATTAGCATTTAAACCACGTTTAGAGGCAGCCTGTTCAAACACCACTAGCACCAGGCCTTGGTGGATAGGGGCTTGACCATGACCACCTTGAATGTTCAGGAAGGATTTATTCATGGAATGGAAAATAAATAGAGGAATATTCATACAAGATTTGCATCTCAAATGATTTAAAAACATAGCATGAAAACTCCTAATAATTTCATAAGAAGGGTCAAGGGTAAAATAGTCCATAATAACCCTAGCAACCCAATTCTAGGGAGGAGGCAGAGCCGCAACACTAAAACCATTCTGGATCCTAGGAAAAAAATTCCTCCTTGTCTAGAAAAAGACTAATCTCCTACAATAGAGAATGTCTATCATGGTTGTGATAGGCTCCATCAAGCACCAAGCCAATAGTCCTACTTATGAGCTCTATCGTAACTTGAAAGGACCAAGAACCAACACTAACCCAACCATCGTTCCACAAAGAAACCATCCAGTTAGTGAGCACCAGGCTATGACCATGAAAATTTTGGATACACTCCAAAAGACCCCCCTCTACCAAGATAGCCTTAACCTCCTCATCAAAGGAAATAGACGCAGGCTCAAGATGGGGTTTGCTCAATTTAAGTTTAGCCGGATAGATCTTAGCTTTACCCATACTAACAACACACCAGGTAAACTCAGAATTTGAATAGAGAGAAAGTCCTGGACAATAGCACTCCCAAAAACAAGAAAAAACCAATGAGGGACAGTCCCAAACATAACACTGTGCATAAATAGAAGCCTCGATCCATTAGTCAACATTCGAGCACAAAATAAGGGCTTGGAAGGCACAAACAGAGGAAAAAAAAGAGTCCCAGGAGTAAACACCAAGGGAAACTGACCATCCTAAAGACGGTAAGCAGAAAACCATGTCACGGATAAAAATACAAAACCCATCATAGTATTAAGCGTCATAACCAGTAAGAGAGCGAGACCAATATTACCAAGCAGGTGCCTAAAAGGTAAAGGAAAAACCCCCAAAGCCCAAAATGGAGAAGCCTTAAAGGACTACCAGAAGGAACCAGGTGTCCACACGAAGGACAAGAAGGCAACAAGTGTGAAGTTTGGCTTTGATTTGTTAAGGAAGGCAAATGCTAATTTTGAGCAAGTTTGATTTATTTTTAGAATTATAAAGTTTTTGAAGATAATTTATAGGTATAAGGTATTAACCATTAAAATAATTTATTTTTGGAGTAAAATGAATTAATTAGAAGTAATGAATTGATGATTAGGAGGCATACGGAAATTAAACATTTGAATTTTACATTTAAGATTGAATTAAGTGAAGTGTTGATTAAACTAAAGTTGAAAGTTAATTCTGAATTGAATTGGGATATATAAGAATTAAATTTGATTTTTGAATGAAGATATTGACTGAATTATGAATTGAAATTGATTATTGAAGATTTTTTATGAAATTGAATGTAAAAATTTGGGATATAAAAGGATGTCAAAACATTGACTTGATTATTGAGTTGAAGATTAATGAATTTGAAATTTGATGAATTGAAATTTGAGATTTGAAATTTTGATTGAACTTTGAAGAGGAAAGTTTTAATTTTAATTTTTGGAGATATAAGAAGAAATATTATGAATTAATTGCTTGATTTGAAATTGAAATTGATTGATTAAATTTTGGAGCAATAAGGCATTCTACATCAAAGAAATTTAAATTGTTCAAAATATATACATCATGAAGATTATACACATTCAAAGGGTCAAATTTTATGAGAGTAAGCTTTCAAAATAAGAGGTATGAAATCCATCAAAAAATAATAAATGAAGAATATTTATGGTATACAGATTCAGGTGCAAGTCACCACATGACAGGAAATTTATATTGGTTTGATTTTATACAAGTTAATATGAATATTCCAATGAAGATTGCAAATGATAAAATTAATCATGTACAAAGATTTAATAATGTGACACTTGGCTTACCATAATTTGAATGCATATTAAAATATGTGTTATATGTTCCAAGTTTAAAAAATAATCTCATTTTAGTATCTCAATTTGTTAACAAAGAAAGGATTACAAAATTTAAATATATCAATGGAAATATAAGATGTCTTATTACGAAATAAAATAAATTTGAAGCTATAGGTTTTATCAAGAATATAATTTTTGTATTGGATGTAATGGGATTATCACAAGATCTTTTAGATTTTATTTTTCCATGAGAACAGTATAATAATGTATTTTTTGACTTCTCAAAAGAACATGAAAAAGGGCGTTGGACCAATCACAATGCTAGAATATCAAGAAAAATCAATAGGCATAATCCATTGATAGAAACAAGAAGAAAATAAAATATGAGGATTGAAGATTAAAAGTCTCCACATCAAATAATGTAATACGAGGGGTGTTGGAGATATTACATTATTTGGTAACATTGAAGTACCATGGGTATTATTGTAAATATTAGTTTAGGAGTGTGTTAAATATTTATCTAATGTATGTGTCAAAGTGTGGAGAGTATTATATGTTATGTAATAAAGTGTTCAAAGTGTGAAGAGTGCAAGTATGAAAGTGCAACATGTGAGAGTGCAAGGTGTCAAGAGAGCAAGTGAAGAGTCATAGGTGTTATGTGTCAAATATGAAACTAAAGAGTCATAAAGATGTGTCAAGATGTAAAGTGGAAGGTTATGTAATTATAAGAGTTTTTCATAATGTGAAGCATGTGAAAGGATGCATATACTAGGTGTTTGAGGAGAGTAAGAGTCATAAAACTTTTTATGTTAGAGATAAAGCTCCATACAATGCAATCAATCAAAATTCTTGAGAAATTTATGATTTATGAATATAATAGTGTGATTTTTATTGTGAAATAATTTTATTATCTATGAAAGTGATTTATGTGATTGATATTTGATCTTAAAGAAATTAACTTTTGAGATAATTTGGCACAATTGCCAATAGTTGTCTCATCCCATATTGTAGGATAAGAAGGAGGTAGTAATGGATCTCTATCATTCCAAGCCAGGAATGTCCTGGGTGGTTGAGAAACCATGTTCTAGTCTCCAAATATTACTTTTCTCATAATGGTGTTAATAAATAAGAACAAAACCTAAAGATTAGTAGCAATAGAGGACCTGGTTGTAGGTATTTTGCTCATAAAATTTTAGATTCTCTATTTAAAGTAGAGTCACTAGATGAATACTGCATTTACTCTCTAAGAAAGTATATTAAGATCTTTATCAAAACCTCAATCTAGTATCTTTTTTAGTGGCTACTTCTAGGTATTTATCTTTGAGAAGATTCACTAGGTGAGGTTTTTAGATGCTTCAATAAAGAAGATAAACAAATATGTTCACTAGGGTCAATCTATTAGAGTTCTTTGGATTATAGGACCAATAGAAATGAATTAATTGGGTCCCACTAAGCATACCATAAAATTTTTGTCCTCTCTAATTGTCACAGTCACTGGATGTAGAGACCATATGACTAGACTATTATGCCTCACACGTAACAACACAATAGGGCAACACTGAGAGCATGATATGTGGCTCAATCAGACTATGTTTTGGATTTTTTAAAAGGTTGGCTTCTTTTAGGATGTGATATTTAGCACTATATATCTTAACCTATGAGTGCATAAGAAAAAGGAGAAAGAGAAACCATAAAAACAAATATAGAATAAAGAAAACAAATCCTAAGCTAATGGGGATGATGCACCAAGATTAGAAAAATATTTGTCTACATAACAATAAGACACATAAACACGTGAGTTTAATGCAGTGACAACTCAAAGTGAACACTTTCTCTTCTCAACATCTTAAGCATAGACTAGGTATAAAATAAGTAGGACAAAAAATAGGTAGTCACAACCTCTAGTAAGTATATATATATGAAAAATACAGATTATGCTAGAAGTGATGGCTCAGAGGCTTACTCGCAAAACACTCAAGGATTAGGTATTGCTATACAAAAAAATGAAAGGGAATTTACGTATACATCTAAAGGCTTGAATAAGCAACATGTCAATGATTTACAATAAACAATTATTATTTATAGATTACAAAAAATAGGGAAATTTCCCTCCAAAACTTGTATAGGATACTTTAACAAAACTTCTCCATTTCCTTCCTAATTTTATCCTCCTTATTTAACCTTTTAGCCTTTCGAGTTTCTAGGTTGATTTTGAACTACTAGATATTAAACTTCTACCCTAGGGATCTTGAAAACTGATTATAAGCACCTTCTATAATTAATATTGTTAGGTTTGATATTTTTGTGACTACATTTACCTCTCTTTTCTTTAATATGCCATCCAATTTTATTACATTATAGAACCCAATTGATGTTGATAGATGACCTTTAAATCTTCTTACTAAGTGACTTATTAGTTTAGTTCACCTGCCTTCCTAGGAGCTTGTGCATTATCATGAATGTCTTGCAACCTAATATAACCCTTCTCTCTTTTTGGACACTTTTTTGTATTATGATTTTCTTCTTGGAGTGCTTCTATTTTCTCTTTAGCTTCCCTTTGTCTTCTAAGGTGACATAATCTATCAATTGTTTGTCAAAACATTTTCTAGTCCTTTCTTATTGAAAATTTATAAAATTTTGAGATTGAGTTGTATTCTTATCAAAAGTATCTCACAAAAGTATTTTCCTTTCCCCTCCTATCAGACCTTTTAAATGTTTAGACATTCAAAATTTTCTTATGGCTCATTTTCCAATTCTTAGAACCTTTTTTCTTTTTTCTCCTTCAAAAATTTTAAAACATTTGATCTTCAAATATCTTGATTTTCTTGAAACAATTGTGATTTTTGGAGCCTATGGGTAGTGCGACTTGTTGAAATTTTGTCTTCCTTCATTTTTCGAGACTTTTATAAATTGGGATCAATCCTTGGATCAAATTATTTTTCCCTAATCAGTTCAATACCTTTTTGAGGCTTTTTGTCAATTCTTTTGTTGTTTCATCCTTCTTTTAAAAATTTTCTTAAGGCAATGAGTGTAATGAAAAGTCATTATAGGTGCTACTCCATTTGTTCCTTTAGTATGTACTTGCATATCCTATTTGAGTGATTATTATCTAGTGCTTGGTGTAATAATTTTTATCCTAGATGCTATACAAGAAAAATATGGTCATGGATTTCAAAAATTATTTAAACTACAAATTTTGTGTACCAAAAAGTGCTCATAGAATTCTTTTTGCTACCCACAAACTATTTTATTGAGCTTGAAAGACTAGTCAATGGTGGTCTGACAATTTAGGAGTGACTAGTTTTTGTGACTCTTTGATAAACCACAAGATTTCCAACAATATTGTTTGACTTGTCTTTCATAGCTCCAAATAAGGAGGATATACCATTCCCTTAGCTTGAGAGTGATATATTTGAGTGCTATTATCGATGTACCACAAAAAATAGATGATCAATTGACTCACTAATGAAGATCTCAAGAACCCTAGGGGGTATCCAATATACCGAAGGATACATGGAGTGCAAACCAGTGTGTGATTCTATATAAAGCTTAGGTATTGAAGTTGTGGCTCCTCAATTCAAACACCGATATGAGGGGTGAATGTGCTTGACCAAAAATGATAGATCTTCATGGTTTTAAATCATCTAAACATGTCCCGATAGGGAAACCACAATGATAAAAGGTATTGGACTTTCCTAATGGAGATCCAAGTTCAATTCATGAGAAGGGTGGTCTTGATATGCCCTCAAATTTTCAACCTATTAGAAAAAATTGTCCAAACATGACTAATATTAGACTCTTCAAGTAATGTACAAATAAAATATCTTGATAGAAGATTCAATTGCTAAGAATTTTGTCCCCCCCAAAAATATTGGAATCTTGTAGGCCAAGAAAGTGCTCTGATACCACTTGCAATGGACTTACAACTAAACAAAAGTAGAAAAGAAACTAAAAATTAGATTAAACATGAAGATGATAGATATAACAACTCAACTCAAATAATATCAACAACAAAATGAGACTCATAACTAAAGAGAACAATAGATTAGAGAAAGACCAAGTATGATAACAATGCTCATTATGCCACTTTGAAGGAGAGACCTCCTAGAGCAATGCTCGCTACAAAATAATATTCATAATACCCTAATACAACATCATAATACAAATATATAGTAATAGTAAATATTGGGGCTAGCCATAAGCGGATTATCCTCACATACATAATGACCACATTAACTAATTAATATTATAACTAAGTAATTAATAAGATGAAGGTGAAGCCCTAACAAAATATATGTATCATATTCCAAGATATTTAGCAATATTTTCTCCTAACAAACTTTAATTTTAGATTAAGATGTGCTTGATTACCTTCTTACATCATATATGAAATGATTGACTTCTTAGTCATTATATAAAAATTTACATTTTAAATTATACAGATCAAATAAGTTTTATTTATCGTTAGGACTCAAATAAGTTCAATAGTTAACAATTTAAAACTCTTTAAAAATGGTTTATGTTTGAAAGGGAGTAAGGTTGTATTTTATACTCTGATATAGATAAACAAACATTTATGTAACCATATCATCACTTATCACCTAATACTTTAGACATTAAAATTTACTTTTACATATAATCACATAGTAGTAATATATAGTAGTATATAATAGTATATGAACAATTTAACAATTATTTATGTATAATTTAAACAAAACCCATATTATGATAATAAATCAACAATTATATATATATATATATATATATATATATATATATATATAAATCTTTTCTTTCAAAATTAAAAAATTAAAACATATCATTTGATACATTTATGCTCAAATTATGAAGATTTTTTTTTTGGGCTGCCATCAACTTTTAAAATGTGTTTTGTACTTTAGTTCGTTTTCGTATTCGATTACATCATCTCTTTCTAAGCAATTATTTGTTTTCATTTTAATTTTGGGTTTGTATTAACCACAAGCCAAGCAAGGATTGAGATTTTCATTTTCTTGACCTGTAGTTGGAAGGAGAGACGTGAACATAATTATGGGTAAAGTCTAAAGTTAAAGCAAAGAGAATCTTATACGGACTGAAAATGGTGTAGTCTAAATTCACAAAAGTCTGGTTTGATCGGTGGTACTCACGTGCATGACTAAGACATTATGTCTGATATTCTTTCACCCTTGGAATGACATTGTGCATTGTTGTCACTAAAATCAGCTATGGTCAAGGCTGCCTTCCATAGTACAGCCCTTCTATTTTTTTAATATTCATTTCCGTCGTGAAACAGTGTCATTCACACTATTCCGTAGTTTGAATCTGGTATTTTTAATAAAAACTTAAAAATATATTATTTTGGTAAAAGACTCAATACACAGGTCCAATGTATGCCAGCTTATTAAAAAAGAACAGATTCAATGCCAGCCTATTGGAATAACAGATTCAATGTATTTAATAACATGCAATTTTTAATATTTAGTATTCTTCCTCCTCTCTTACCAGAGATTGTTTTATTCAACATCTAAACAATATATTATAATATATTATTTTATTTAGTTATACAAGATTGTTAAGGTAGTATCCTTATTATATTATGATTATATTTTACAATTACTTGTTAATTGTGGGTATATCTCTTGATGAGATTTGAATCATATTTCATCTTTGAAAGTTGAAAATTTTAAACAGTTAAACTTATGTCATTTGATTTATATATTATTTTTATAATTGATTATATAAGATTAAAATGGTTCTCTTCCATATTACATTGTAACAATATAACAGTATTATAATAGCTTGATAATCATGCATATATTGGTTGACACAATTTGAATCTAAGTCCCTTCTTTAAGGCTTGAGAATTTATTGAGTTAAGTTCATTTTATTTGATGACACATTATTTTATATATATACACTAGAGAGAAGGGGTTGTACTTGGGTCCTCCACTCTCTCCTTTAAAGTTTGAGAGTTTACAAACAAATTTAATTTTAATAATATACCATTCTTTTCAAAGTTGTGTGGCTTCTATTGGGACCACCCCTATTACAAAAACAAAACATTACATTTGCTATCATTACATTTCTAACAAGTTAATAAAAGCATATCCACTTTGCCTTTCTATCAAAGATATTCATCATCTTCCTCAAGCTGCTTAATAAACTCCTTTTAATTCAAATGTCTTTTGAAATTTAAATTTTATCAAGATGAAATTCAACACCATGAATGAGTTAAACTTATGTCACTTGTTGCCTATATATTATATTTATAATTATCATATAAGATAAAAATGGTTCTCTCCCATATTACATTGTAACAATATAGCAGTATTATAATAGCTTGATAATCATGCATATATTGGTTGACACAAATTGAATCTAAGTCTCTTCTTTAAGGCTTGAGAATTTATTGAGTTAAGTTCATTCTATTTGATGACACATTATTTTATATATATACACTAGAGAGAAGGGGTTGTACTTGGGTCCTCTACTCTCTCCTTTAAAGTTTGAGAGTTTACAAACAGATTTAATTTTAATAATATACCATTCTTTTCAAAGTTGTGTGGCTTCTATTGGGACCACCCCTATTACAAAAATAAAACATTACATTTGCTATCATTACATTTCTAACAAGTTAATAAGAGCATATCCACTTTGCCTTTCTATCAAAGATATTCATCATCTTCCTCAAGCTGCTTAATAAACTCCTTTTAAATCAAATGCCTTTTGAAATTTAAATTTTGTCAAGATGAAATTAAACACCACGAATGGCTACAATACTTGTTGCCTAGCTTGTATATCTATAAATATCATGTCTATAACAATGGTTCTCTCCCATATTACATTGTAACAATATAGCAATATTATAATAGCTTGATAATCATGCATATATTGGTTGACACAATTTGAATCTAAGTCTCTTCTTTAAGGCTTGAGAATTTATTGATTTAAGTTCATTCTAGTTGATGACACATTATTTTATATATATACAATTGAGAGAAGGGGTTGTACTTGGGTCCTCCATACTCTCCTTTAAAGTTTGAGAGTTTACAAAGCAGATTTAATTTTAATAATATACCATTCTTTTCAAAGTTGTGTGGCTTCTATTGGGACCACCCCTATTACAAAAACAAAACATTACATTTGCTATCATTACATTTCTAAAAAGTTAATAAAAGCATATCCACTTTGCCTTTCTATCAAAGATATTCATCATCTTCCTCAAGCTGCTTAATAAACTCCTTTTAAATCAAATGCCTTTTGAAATTTAAATTTTGTCAAGATGAAATTCAACACCACAAAATCCTACAATACTTGTTGCCTAGCTTGTATATCTATAAATATCATGTCTATAACAATGGGTCTCTCCCATATTACATTGTAACAATACAACAGTATTATAATAGCTTGATAATCATGCATATATTGGTTGACACAATTTGAATTGAAGTCTCTTATTTAAGGCTTGATAATTTATTGAGTTAAGTTCATTATATTTTATGACACATTATTTTATATATATACACTAGAGAGAAGGGGTTGTACTTGGGTCCTCCACTCTCTCCTTTAAAGTTTGAGAGTTTACAAACATATTTAATTTTAATAATATACCATTCTTTTCAAAGTTGTGTGGCTTCTATTGGGACCACCCCTATTACAAAAACAAAACATTACATTTGCTATCATTACATTTCTAACAAGTTAATAAAAGCATATCCACTTTGCCTTTCTATCAAAGATATTCATCATCTTCCTCAAGCTGCTTAATAAACTCCTTTTAAATCAAATACCTTTTGAATTTTAAATTTTGTCAAGATGAAATTCAACACCACGAATGGCTACAATACTTGTTGCCTAGCTTGTATATCTATAAATATCATGTCTATAACAATGGTTCTCTCCCATATTACATTGTAACAATACAACAGTATTATAATAGCTTGATAATCATGCATATATTGGTTGACACAATTTGAATCGAAGTCTCTTATTTAAGGCTTGAGAATTTATTGAGTTAAGTTCATTATATTTCATGACACATTATTTTATATATATACACTAGAGAGAAGGGGTTGTACTTGGGTCCTCCACTCTCTCCTTTAAAGTTTGAGAGTTTACAAACAGATTTAATTTTAATAATATACAATTCTTTTCAAAGTTGTGTGGCTTCTATTGCGACCACCCCTATTACAAAAACAAAACATTAAATTTTCTATCATTACATTTCTAACAAGTTAATAAAAGCATGTCCACTTTGCCTTTCTATCAAATATATTCATCATCTTCCTCAAGCTACTTAATAAACTCCTTTTAAATCAAATGCCTTTTGAAATTTAAATTTTTTCAAGATGAAATTCAACACCACGAATGGCTACAATACTTGTTTCCTAGCTTATATATCTATAAATATCATGTCTATAACAATGGTTCTCTCCCATATTACATTGTAACAATATAGTAGTATTATAATAGCTTGATAATCATGCATATATTGGTTGACACAATTTGAATCTAAGTCTCTTCTTTAAGCCTTGAGAATTTATTGAGTTAAGTTCATTCTATTTGATGACACATTATTTTATATATATACACTAGAGAGAAGGGGTTGTACTTGGGTCCTCCACTCTCTCCTTTAAAGTTTGAGAGTTTACAAATAGATTTAATTTTAATAATATACCATTCTTTTCAAAGTTGTGTGGCTTCTATTGGGACCACCCCTATTACAAAAACAAAACATTACATTTGCTATCATTATATTTCTAACAAGTTAATAAAAGCATATCCACTTTGCCTTTCTATCAAAGATATTCATCATCTTCCTCAAGCTGCTTAATAAACTCCTTTTAAATCAAATGCCTTTTCAAATTTAAATTTTGTCAAGATGAAATTCAACACCACGAATGGCTACAATACTTGTTGCCTAGCTTGTATATCTATAAATATCATGTCTATAACAATGGTTCTCTCCCATATTACATTGTAACAATATAGCAGTATTATAATAGCTTGATAATAATGCATATATTGGTTGACACAATTTGAATCTAAGTCTCTTCTTTAAGGCTTGAGAATTTATTGATTTAAGTTCATTCTATTTGATGACACATTATTTTATATATATACAATCGAGAGAAAGGGTTGTAATTGGGTCGTCCACACTCTCCTTTAAAGTTTGAGAGTTTACAAAGCAGATTTAATTTTAATAATATATCATTCTTTTCAAAGTTGTGTGGCTTCTATTTGGACCACCCCTATTACAAAAACAAAACATTACATTTTCTATCATTACATTTCTAAAAAATTAATAAAAGCATATCCACTTTGCCTTTCTATCAAAGATATTCATCATCTTCCTCAAGCTGCTTAATAAAATCCTTTTAAATCAAATACCTTTTGAAATTTAAATTTTGTCAAGATGAAATTCAACACCATGAATGGCTACAATACTTGTTTCCTAGCTTGTATATCTATAAATATCATGTCTATAACAATGGTTCTCTCCCATATTACATTGTAACAATACAACAGTATTATAATAGCTTGATAATCATGCATATATTGGTTGACACAATTTGAATCGAAGTCTCTTATTTAAGGCTTGAGAATTTATTGAGTTAAGTTCATTATATTTTATGACACATTATTTTATATATATACACTAGAGATAAGGGGTTGTACTTGGGTCCTCCACTCTCTCCTTTAAAGTTTGAGAGTTTACAAACATATTGAATATTAATAATATACCATTCTTTTAAAAGTTGTGTGGCTTCTATTGGGACCACCCCTATTATAAAAACAAAACATTACATTTGCTATCATTACATTTCTAACAAGTTAATAAAAGCATATCCACTTTGCCTTTCTATCAAAGATATTCATCATCTTCCTCAAGCTGCTTAATAAACTCCTTTTAAATCAAATGAATTTTGAAATTTAAATTTTGTCAAGATGAAATTCAACACCACGAATGGCTACAATACTTGTTGCCTAGCTTATATATCTATAAATATCATGTCTATAACAATGGTTCTCTCCCATATTACATTGTAACAATACAACAGTATTATAATAGCTTGATAATCATGCATATATTGTTTGACACAATTTGAATCTAAGTCTCTTCTTTAAGCCTTGAGAATTTATTGAGTTAAGTTCATTCTATTTGATGAAACATTATTTTATATATATACAATCGAGAGAAGGGGTTGTACTTGGGTCCTCCACACTCTCCTTTAAAGTTTGAGAGTTTACAAAGCAGATTTAATTTTAATAATATACCATTCTTTTCAAAGTTGTGTGGCTTCTATTGGGACCACCCCTATTACAAAAAAAAAACATTACATTTGCTATCATTACATTTCTAAAAAGTTAATAAAAGCATATCCACTTTGCCTTTCTATCAAAGATATTCATCATCTTCCTCAAGCTGCTTAATAAACTCCTTTTAAATCAAATGCCTTTTCAAATTTAAATTTTATCAAGATGAAATTCAACACCACGAATGCCTACAATACTTGTTGCCTAGCTTGTATATCTATAAATATCATGTCTATAACAATGGTTCTCTCCCATATTACATTGTAACAATATAGCAGTATTATAATAGCTTGATAATCATGCATATATTGGTTGACACAATTTGAATCTAAGTCTCTTCTTTAAGGCTTGAGAATTTATTGATTTAAGTTCATTCTATTTGATGACACATTATTTTATATATATACACTAGAGAGAAGGGGTTGTACTTGGGTCCTCCATACTCTCCTTTAAAGTTTGAGAGTTTACAAAGCAGATTTAATTTTAATAATATACCATTCTTTTCAAAGTTGTGTGGCTTCTATTGGGACCACCCCTATTACAAAAACAAAACATTACATTTGCTATCATTACATTTCTAAAAAGTTAATAAAAGCATATCCACTTTGCCTTTCTATCAAAGATATTCATCATCTTCCTCAAGCTGCTTAATAAACTCCTTTTAAATCAAATGCCTTTTGAAATTTAAATTTTGTCAAGATGAAATTCAACACCACAAAATCCTACAATACTTGTTGCCTAGCTTGTATATCTATAAATAACATGTCTATAACAATGGGTCTCTCCCATATTACATTGTAACAATACAACAGTATTATAATAGCTTGATAATCATGCATATATTGGTTGACACAATTTGAATTGAAGTCTCTTATTTAAGGCTTGATAATTTATTGAGTTAAGTTCATTATATTTTATGACACATTATTTTATATATATACACTAGAGAGAAGGGGTTGTACTTGGGTCCTCCACTCTCTCCTTTAAAGTTTGAGAGTTTACAAACATATTTAATTTTAATAATATACCATTATTTTCAAAGTTGTGTGGCTTCTATTGCGACCACCCCTATTACAAAAACAAAACATTAAATTTGCTATCATCACATTTCTAACAAGTTAATAAAATCATGTCTACTTTGCCTTTCTATCAAAGATATTCATCATCTTCCTCAAGCTGCTTAATAAACTCCTTTTAAATCAAAAGGCTTTTGAAATTTAAAATTTTTCAAGATGAAATTCAACACCACGAATGGCTACAATACTTGTTTCCTATCTTATATATCTATAAATATCATGTCTATAACAATGGTTCTCTCCCATATTACATTGTAACAATACAACAATATTATAATAGCTTGATAATCATGCATATATTGGTTGACACAATTTGAATCGAAGTCTCTTATTTAAGGCTTGAGAATTTATTGAGTTAAGTTCATTATATTTTATGACACATTATTTTATATATATACACTAGAGAGAAGGGGTTGTACTTGGGTCCTCCAATCTCTCCTTTAAAGTTTGAGAGTTTACAAACATATTTAATTTTAATAATATACCATTATTTTCAAAGTTGTGTGGCTTCTATTGGGACCATCCCTATTAAAAAAACAAAACATTACATTTGCTATCATTACATTTCTAACAAGTTAATAAAAGCATATCCACTTTGCCTTTCTATCAAATATATTCATCATCTTCCTCAAGCTGCTTAATAAAATCCTTTTAAATCAAATGCCTTTTGAAATTTAAATTTTGTCAAGATGAAATTCAACACCACGAATGCCTACAATATTTGTTGCCTAGCTTGTATTTCTATAAATATCATGTCTATAACAATGGTTATCTCCCATATTACATTGTAACAATATAGCAGTATTATAATAGCTTGATAATCATGCATATATTGGTTGACACAATTTGAATCTAAGTCTCTTCTTTAAGGCTTTAGAATTTATTGAGTTAAGTTCATTCTATTTGATGACACATTATTTTATATATATACACTAGAGAGAAGGGGTTGTACATGGGTCCTCCACTCTCTCCTTTAAATTTTGAGAGTTTACAAACATATTTAATTTTAATAATATACCATTCTTTTCAAAGTTGTGTGGCTTCTATTGGGACCATCCCTATTACAAAAACAAAACATTACATTAGCTATCCTTACATTTCTAACAAGTTAATAAAAGCATATCCACTTTGCCTTTCTATTAAATATATTCATCATCTTCCTCAAGTTGCTTAATAAACTCCTTTTAAATCAAATACCTTTTGAAATTTAAATTTTGTCAAGATGAAATTCAACACCATGAATGGCTACAATACTTGTTGCCTAGCATGTATATCTATAAATATCATGTCTATAACAATGGTTCTCTCCCATATTACATTGTAACAATACAATAGTATTATAATAGCTTGATAATCATGCATATATTGGTTGACACAATTTGAATCGAAGTCTCTTATTTAAGGCTTGAGAATTTATTGAGTTAAGTTCATTATATTTTATGACACATTATTTTATATATATACACTAGAGATAAGGGGTTGTACTTGGGTCCTCCACTCTCTCCTTTAAAGTTTGAGATTTTATAAACATATTTAATTTTAATAATCTACCATTCTTTTCAAAGTTGTGTGGATTCTATTGCAACCACCCCTATTACAAAAACAAAACATTAAATTTGCTATCATTACATTTCTAACAAGTTAATAAAAGCATGTCTACTTTGCCTTTATATCAAATATATTCATCATCTTCCTCAAGCTGCTTAATAAACTCCTTTTAAATCAAATGCCTTTTGAAATTTAAAATTTTTCAAGATGAAATTCAACACCACGAATGGCTACAATACTTGTTGCCTAGCTTATATATCTATAAATATCATGTCTATAACAATGGTTCTCTCCCATATTACATTGTAACAATATAGCAGTATTATAATAGCTTGATAATCATGCATATATTGGTTGACACAATTTGAATCTAAGTCTCTTCTTTAAGCCTTGAGAATTTATTGAGTTAAGTTCATTCTATTTGATGAAACATTATTTTATATATATACAATCGAGAGAAGGGGTTGTACTTGGGTCCTCCACACTCTCCTTTAAAGTTTGAGAGTTTACAAAGCAGATTTAATTTTAATAATATACCATTCTTTTCAAAGTTGTGTGGCTTCTATTGGGACCACCCCTATTACAAAAAAAAAACATTACATTTGCTATCATTACATTTCTAAAAAGTTAATAAAAGCATATCCACTTTGCCTTTCTATCAAAGATATTCATCATCTTCCTCAAGCTGCTTAATAAACTCCTTTTAAATCAAATGCCTTTTCAAATTTAAATTTTATCAAGATGAAATTCAACACCACGAATGCCTACAATACTTGTTGCCTAGCTTGTATATCTATAAATATCATGTCTATAACAATGGTTCTCTCCCATATTACATTGTAACAATATAGCAGTATTATAATAGCTTGATAATCATGCATATATTGGTTGACACAATTTGAATCTAAGTCTCTTCTTTAAGGCTTGAGAATTTATTGATTTAAGTTCATTCTATTTGATGACACATTATTTTATATATATACACTAGAGAGAAGGGGTTGTACTTGGGTCCTCCATACTCTCCTTTAAAGTTTGAGAGTTTACAAAGCAGATTTAATTTTAATAATATACCATTCTTTTCAAAGTTGTGTGGCTTCTATTGGGACCACCCCTATTACAAAAACAAAACATTACATTTGCTATCATTACATTTCTAAAAAGTTAATAAAAGCATATCCACTTTGCCTTTCTATCAAAGATATTCATCATCTTCCTCAAGCTGCTTAATAAACTCCTTTTAAATCAAATGCCTTTTGAAATTTAAATTTTGTCAAGATGAAATTCAACACCACAAAATCCTACAATACTTGTTGCCTAGCTTGTATATCTATAAATAACATGTCTATAACAATGGGTCTCTCCCATATTACATTGTAACAATACAACAGTATTATAATAGCTTGATAATCATGCATATATTGGTTGACACAATTTGAATTGAAGTCTCTTATTTAAGGCTTGATAATTTATTGAGTTAAGTTCATTATATTTTATGACACATTATTTTATATATATACACTAGAGAGAAGGGGTTGTACTTGGGTCCTCCACTCTCTCCTTTAAAGTTTGAGAGTTTACAAACATATTTAATTTTAATAATATACCATTATTTTCAAAGTTGTGTGGCTTCTATTGCGACCACCCCTATTACAAAAACAAAACATTAAATTTGCTATCATCACATTTCTAACAAGTTAATAAAATCATGTCTACTTTGCCTTTCTATCAAAGATATTCATCATCTTCCTCAAGCTGCTTAATAAACTCCTTTTAAATCAAAAGGCTTTTGAAATTTAAAATTTTTCAAGATGAAATTCAACACCACGAATGGCTACAATACTTGTTTCCTATCTTATATATCTATAAATATCATGTCTATAACAATGGTTCTCTCCCATATTACATTGTAACAATACAACAATATTATAATAGCTTGATAATCATGCATATATTGGTTGACACAATTTGAATCGAAGTCTCTTATTTAAGGCTTGAGAATTTATTGAGTTAAGTTCATTATATTTTATGACACATTATTTTATATATATACACTAGAGAGAAGGGGTTGTACTTGGGTCCTCCAATCTCTCCTTTAAAGTTTGAGAGTTTACAAACATATTTAATTTTAATAATATACCATTATTTTCAAAGTTGTGTGGCTTCTATTGGGACCATCCCTATTAAAAAAACAAAACATTACATTTGCTATCATTACATTTCTAACAAGTTAATAAAAGCATATCCACTTTGCCTTTCTATCAAATATATTCATCATCTTCCTCAAGCTGCTTAATAAAATCCTTTTAAATCAAATGCCTTTTGAAATTTAAATTTTGTCAAGATGAAATTCAACACCACGAATGCCTACAATATTTGTTGCCTAGCTTGTATTTCTATAAATATCATGTCTATAACAATGGTTATCTCCCATATTACATTGTAACAATATAGCGATATTATAATAGCTTGATAATCATGCATATATTGGTTGACACAATTTGAATCTAAGTCTCTTCTTTAAGGCTTTAGAATTTATTGAGTTAAGTTCATTCTATTTGATGACACATTATTTTATATATATACACTAGAGAGAAGGGGTTGTACATGGGTCCTCCACTCTCTCCTTTAAATTTTGAGAGTTTACAAACATATTTAATTTTAATAATATACCATTCTTTTCAAAGTTGTGTGGCTTCTATTGGGACCATCCCTATTACAAAAACAAAACATTACATTAGCTATCCTTACATTTCTAACAAGTTAATAAAAGCATATCCACTTTGCCTTTCTATTAAATATATTCATCATCTTCCTCAAGTTGCTTAATAAACTCCTTTTAAATCAAATACCTTTTGAAATTTAAATTTTGTCAAGATGAAATTCAACACCATGAATGGCTACAATACTTGTTGCCTAGCATGTATATCTATAAATATCATGTCTATAACAATGGTTCTCTCCCATATTACATTGTAACAATACAATAGTATTATAATAGCTTGATAATCATGCATATATTGGTTGACACAATTTGAATCGAAGTCTCTTATTTAAGGCTTGAGAATTTATTGAGTTAAGTTCATTATATTTTATGACACATTATTTTATATATATACACTAGAGATAAGGGGTTGTACTTGGGTCCTCCACTCTCTCCTTTAAAGTTTGAGATTTTATAAACATATTTAATTTTAATAATCTACCATTCTTTTCAAAGTTGTGTGGATTCTATTGCAACCACCCCTATTACAAAAACAAAACATTAAATTTGCTATCATTACATTTCTAACAAGTTAATAAAAGCATGTCTACTTTGCCTTTATATCAAATATATTCATCATCTTCCTCAAGCTCGCTTAATAAACTCCTTTTATATCAAATGCCTTTTGAAATTTAAAATTTTTCAAGATGAAATTCAACACCACGAATGGCTACAATACTTGTTGCCTAGCTTATATATCTATAAATATCATGTCTATAACAATGGTTCTCTCCCATATTACATTGTAACAATATAGCAGTATTATAATAGCTTGATAATCATGCATATATTGGTTGACACAATTTGAATCTAAGTCTCTTCTTTAAGCCTTGAGAATTTATTGAGTTAAGTTCATTCTATTTGATGAAACATTATTTTATATATATACAATCGAGAGAAGGGGTTGTACTTGGGTCCTCCACACTCTCCTTTAAAGTTTGAGAGTTTACAAAGCAGATTTAATTTTAATAATATACCATTCTTTTCAAAGTTGTGTGGCTTCTATTGGGACCACCCCTATTACAAAAAAAAAACATTACATTTGCTATCATTACATTTCTAAAAAGTTAATAAAAGCATATCCACTTTGCCTTTCTATCAAAGATATTCATCATCTTCCTCAAGCTGCTTAATAAACTCCTTTTAAATCAAATGCCTTTTCAAATTTAAATTTTATCAAGATGAAATTCAACACCACGAATGCCTACAATACTTGTTGCCTAGCTTGTATATCTATAAATATCATGTCTATAACAATGGTTCTCTCCCATATTACATTGTAACAATATAGCAGTATTATAATAGCTTGATAATCATGCATATATTGGTTGACACAATTTGAATCTAAGTCTCTTCTTTAAGGCTTGAGAATTTATTGATTTAAGTTCATTCTATTTGATGACACATTATTTTATATATATACACTAGAGAGAAGGGGTTGTACTTGGGTCCTCCATACTCTCCTTTAAAGTTTGAGAGTTTACAAAGCAGATTTAATTTTAATAATATACCATTCTTTTCAAAGTTGTGTGGCTTCTATTGGGACCACCCCTATTACAAAAACAAAACATTACATTTGCTATCATTACATTTCTAAAAAGTTAATAAAAGCATATCCACTTTGCCTTTCTATCAAAGATATTCATCATCTTCCTCAAGCTGCTTAATAAACTCCTTTTAAATCAAATGCCTTTTGAAATTTAAATTTTGTCAAGATGAAATTCAACACCACAAAATCCTACAATACTTGTTGCCTAGCTTGTATATCTATAAATAACATGTCTATAACAATGGGTCTCTCCCATATTACATTGTAACAATACAACAGTATTATAATAGCTTGATAATCATGCATATATTGGTTGACACAATTTGAATTGAAGTCTCTTATTTAAGGCTTGATAATTTATTGAGTTAAGTTCATTATATTTTATGACACATTATTTTATATATATACACTAGAGAGAAGGGGTTGTACTTGGGTCCTCCACTCTCTCCTTTAAAGTTTGAGAGTTTACAAACATATTTAATTTTAATAATATACCATTATTTTCAAAGTTGTGTGGCTTCTATTGCGACCACCCCTATTACAAAAACAAAACATTAAATTTGCTATCATCACATTTCTAACAAGTTAATAAAATCATGTCTACTTTGCCTTTCTATCAAAGATATTCATCATCTTCCTCAAGCTGCTTAATAAACTCCTTTTAAATCAAAAGGCTTTTGAAATTTAAAATTTTTCAAGATGAAATTCAACACCACGAATGGCTACAATACTTGTTTCCTATCTTATATATCTATAAATATCATGTCTATAACAATGGTTCTCTCCCATATTACATTGTAACAATACAACAATATTATAATAGCTTGATAATCATGCATATATTGGTTGACACAATTTGAATCGAAGTCTCTTATTTAAGGCTTGAGAATTTATTGAGTTAAGTTCATTATATTTTATGACACATTATTTTATATATATACACTAGAGAGAAGGGGTTGTACTTGGGTCCTCCAATCTCTCCTTTAAAGTTTGAGAGTTTACAAACATATTTAATTTTAATAATATACCATTATTTTCAAAGTTGTGTGGCTTCTATTGGGACCATCCCTATTAAAAAAACAAAACATTACATTTGCTATCATTACATTTCTAACAAGTTAATAAAAGCATATCCACTTTGCCTTTCTATCAAATATATTCATCATCTTCCTCAAGCTGCTTAATAAAATCCTTTTAAATCAAATGCCTTTTGAAATTTAAATTTTGTCAAGATGAAATTCAACACCACGAATGCCTACAATATTTGTTGCCTAGCTTGTATTTCTATAAATATCATGTCTATAACAATGGTTATCTCCCATATTACATTGTAACAATATAGCAGTATTATAATAGCTTGATAATCATGCATATATTGGTTGACACAATTTGAATCTAAGTCTCTTCTTTAAGGCTTTAGAATTTATTGAGTTAAGTTCATTCTATTTGATGACACATTATTTTATATATATACACTAGAGAGAAGGGGTTGTACATGGGTCCTCCACTCTCTCCTTTAAATTTTGAGAGTTTACAAACATATTTAATTTTAATAATATACCATTCTTTTCAAAGTTGTGTGGCTTCTATTGGGACCATCCCTATTACAAAAACAAAACATTACATTAGCTATCCTTACATTTCTAACAAGTTAATAAAAGCATATCCACTTTGCCTTTCTATTAAATATATTCATCATCTTCCTCAAGTTGCTTAATAAACTCCTTTTAAATCAAATACCTTTTGAAATTTAAATTTTGTCAAGATGAAATTCAACACCATGAATGGCTACAATACTTGTTGCCTAGCATGTATATCTATAAATATCATGTCTATAACAATGGTTCTCTCCCATATTACATTGTAACAATACAATAGTATTATAATAGCTTGATAATCATGCATATATTGGTTGACACAATTTGAATCGAAGTCTCTTATTTAAGGCTTGAGAATTTATTGAGTTAAGTTCATTATATTTTATGACACATTATTTTATATATATACACTAGAGATAAGGGGTTGTACTTGGGTCCTCCACTCTCTCCTTTAAAGTTTGAGATTTTATAAACATATTTAATTTTAATAATCTACCATTCTTTTCAAAGTTGTGTGGATTCTATTGCAACCACCCCTATTACAAAAACAAAACATTAAATTTGCTATCATTACATTTCTAACAAGTTAATAAAAGCATGTCTACTTTGCCTTTATATCAAATATATTCATCATCTTCCTCAAGCTGCTTAATAAACTCCTTTTAAATCAAATGCCTTTTGAAATTTAAAATTTTTCAAGATGAAATTCAACACCACGAATGGCTACAATACTTGTTGCCTAGCTTATATATCTATAAATATCATGTCTATAACAATGGTTCTCTCCCATATTACATTGTAACAATATAGCAGTATTATAATAGCTTGATAATCATGCATATATTGGTTGACACAATTTGAATCTAAGTCTCTTCTTTAAGGCTTGATAATTTATTGAGTTAAGTTCATTCTATTTGATGACACATTATTATATATATATACAATCAAGAGAAGGGGTTGTACTTGGGTCGTCCACACTCTCCTTTAAAGTTTGAGAGTTTACAAAGCAGATTTAATTTTAATAATATACCATTCTTTTCAAAGTTGTGTGGCTTCTATTGGGACCACCCCTATTACAAAAAAAAAAACATTACATTTGCTATCATTACAGTTCTAAAAATTTAATAAAAGCATATCCACTTTGCCTTTCTATCAAAGATATTCATCATCTTCCTCAAGCTGCTTAATAAACTCCTTTTAAATCAAATGCCTTTTGAAATTTAAATTTTGTCAAGATGAAATTCAACACCACGAATGGCTACAATACTTGTTGCCTAGCTTGTATATCTATAAATATCATGTCTATAACAATGGTTCTCTCCCATATTACATTGTAACAATATAGAAGTATTATAATAGCTTGATAATCATGCATATATTGGTTGACACAATTTGAATCTAAGTCTCTTCTTTAAGGCTTGAGAATTTATTGAGTTAAGTTCATTCTATTTGATGACACATTATTTTATATATATACACTAGAGAGAAGGCGTTGTACTTGGGTCCTCCACTCCCTCCTTTAAAGTTTGAGAGTTTACAAACAGATTTAATTTTAATAATATATCATTCTTTTCAAAGTTGTGTGGCTTCTATTGGGACCACCTCTATTACAAAAAGAAAACATTACATTTGATATCATTACATTTCTAACAAGTTAATAAAAGCATATCCCAAAGGAGAGTGATGCTTTAAATATGAATATAAACATGGAAGTTGAACATTATGTTGTAACCTAACTTGGAGGTTTGTGGAGAAGAATGAATGCTATGTTGGAGCCAGACCTAGAGGATTGTGTAGACACTAAAATCATGTCATATTGAAGAGACTACCTAATTGGATTCTTCTATACCACATGATCCACTTTGGGTAGCCTCAAGGCTAAATGAGTGGTTCTTACCACTCAAAAAAAGCACATTTACCTATGTATTTGAGATCATCCTACCTTGAGATGGCCTCCAATTTGAGGTCATCCTACCTTAAGATGACATCTATGACCATCTTACCTCGAGATGGTCATGAGGACTTTTGGTCAAAAATCCAAGCAGCAACTAGTTGGCACCCAAAACTACCAGTTAGATCCCATGCATGATTCCATGCTATGATTTAGTGCCTTTCATGAGCCAAAATAGAAAAATCATATGCAATTATGAATAGCATGAGATTTCAAAAATAAGCATTCACTTTTTTTTTTATGTGAAATACCTCTTCACTTTTTCATATGGGGTGCTTTGCTATTTTAAGGCTTCCATTCAAATAGTCTATAAAATAGCACTCACCCCTTAATTTTAAATGTCCTCAATATTTGAGTTTATGCAATGAAGTGCTGGTGGATTCAATACATAAAGTTCAACCAAAAAAATGTTGCCATTCCCAATCCCCACAAGCTCTCTTATCATTGGAATCCATGTCGATGGATTACTCCAAGGATTTAAGGCCATGCTTACAATTTCAAATGCCAATAAAACATTATGCTTCAATGATTGATCAGACTCACTAAGCCATTCCCAGAAATGTACCAATCCACCAAAAAACCATAGATTAAACCTAGATATCGCCCTCAACTTGGCCTCAAAACTATAGTCATAGAATAATGGATGTCTCAACTTGAGATGGCCTGCAAGCAAGGTTGTCCTACCCTGATATGACCTCTATAAAAAGATCAGTTTATTTGTTTCTTTCTTTCAATAAGGTTAGCACAACACATTTCTTACCTTTTACAATAGTTTATATTTTTTTCATGCATTCTATTTGGTTTTATTTCAATAGGTATTAGCATTACATTGAGCCCTATCTCAAGGGGCTTTGAAAGTGTTATTGATTACTTTGTTTTTCCTTGTGTGCAGATTACAAGTTTTTACGACAACCAAACAATGCAATATACAAGCATCAAGCTCTAAGCAGTGGTTATGAAACCCACTCCTACACTTGTGATTGTGAGAGGATCTTACAAAGTGCACCAAAAAATCCATTAAAAGGGGAACAAATCCTTGGTTTATTTTAATGATTGTATCAAAAAATTGAACTCCCTAGAGGGGACGTATTTGTAATACACTTTGAGATTCATTAATATAAAGGACTTGACCCGCTTGTTCTCATTCTTTATCATTGTGTATTGGTTATATATGTTCATGTTCATTAATGCTTTATGTTTATCATTAAGTTTTGCTTTTATTGGTGCACTGGTTTTCAAGCACATCATATGGTGATCATGGTGGGACCACCTAGTCCCTTTTTAATCCTTCTGGTGGATTACTCACAAGTTTTTGCTTCTTATAGGTACCCAAAAATAATTGTCTTAGATCAAAGCAAAAGCAAGATAAAAACAAAGTCAGAGATCTACATCGAACGTAGGCTATCAAAGTAAGTTGTTTTATCTTTATTTTTCTATTTTCCAATAAATAAAAGTAAATTTTTCCAAATTACAAAAAGGGATTGTATAAGACTTTAAGTTTTAATTCTTTGTCTATGACCATATCTAGGTTATATGGCCTCTATTTGTGGTTATTTTTGTTCCAAATGACCCCTATTTATGGTTGTCTCTTGGTCAAAAAATCTCTGTTTGCAATCGTCTCTATACGAGATGGTCTATATATGCTACTGCTTTGGTTTACTTACTTGGATCCTTCTTAAATTCTAGTTATTCATATAGTATTTTTGAACATTAAATTTTTTTTGGCATTAATGAATAATCATCAGATGCTCTTTGGTTTATTTAATTTTGCAAATATTAAAAGGAACCCAACACACTACACAATCTATTGTAAAAATCAAGTTGGATTTCATCATCAACCATCTATCAATACCAGTGATGGTGGGCTTCATATCCATCCATTGGCTCACACCATAGCAACCTTAGTGGCCCCAAGAAAGTGGATTTTTGGATTGCATCACCAAAATGTCCCCTACTTTTGGGTGCACCCAAAGTAAGAAGGATTAGCAAGACCCTTTACCATAGGGCTTTTCAAATAATTAGTGTATCCAGTTATCGTTCTTGTTTATATCCTAAATGCATGGGTTAAGTGAAAGCTTGTGTATGCCAATAGCAAAACATTAGATATCATAGCCCCTTCTAGGGTTCTTTATTTCCATAGGTTTACCTTGAGCCATATCCAGTGTAGAAAGTCACATTTTGCTATTTGAGTTATATCCCTTGATAAGGGGGTGTGCTCAAACTACCTTTAGTAGATTTTTATTTTGTTTACCCTTATATTTCACAAGAATAAGAGTTTCAACATC